>JASANA010006675.1:0-13063 GCA_030248095.1 Ptycholaimellus sp. GST1_10
CGTAGTTTTTGCACTAGGTATTCTAAAGAAGACAAAACCGCATTAATTTCTAATATTTTTGATGCTTGGGTGTTGGGTTTTGATGCTCAAAATGCCAAAGCTTTTGCATGCAACCAAAACCGCCATCAACTGACTCACTGACCACCACCCCCTTTATTGGCCCCGACACCTGGCCGCCTGCCTCTCCAGATCTCACACCCATGGACTTCACCATCTGGAACACACTCGAGTCCCGCGCCTGCCAGAACCCTCCCCACAACATCCAAGAGCTGAAGGAGACGCTGATCAGGGAGTGGGACGCCATCGACATGCGCACCCTTCTCAATGTCATCCAGGCCATCTCTGCTTGTCTGTGCAAAGTGATTGTCATGTTTCTACTCTGTTTTACAATCTTTCAAGTTGCAAGCGACCAATTTACCTTGAATTACTGGAGCACAATGCACAAAAGGCGAGTTAACAAAAATGGTCTTTTTTTACCATAGAGCCCTGTAAATAGCAACCGAACATTGGACATTTTTTGCGCGGCCGAAGGCCGCCTGCCGCGGAGGGCAGGGCAGTCAGAGCTCCGTAGGCCGGAGGGCATGGGTGCGGAGGCCCCGGAGCGTAGCCTAGCATGCGAAGCATGCTAGGCGAAGCGTAGGGGCCGTAGCACCCATGCCCGGAGGCCGGAGGAGCTCTGGCGCCCTGCCCGAAGCGGTGGGCGGCCAAGGCCAGCTTTACCAGTTACCTCATTTTTGCGTCCGTCTTTCCGCATATATATATATATATATATATATATATATATATATATATATATATATATATATATATATATATATATATATATATATATATATATATATATATATATCTTTATATATAATAGAGGAAGGCCCTGTTTTCTTCCGGCCTTCGGCGCAGTCTGGGGACAGCTTCTTGCGAATATTTTAAGCTGTTTCTAGGGCAATTCGGGGACGGGCAAGACGATAGACCCATGCAGAGCTTGCACAAATTTCGGGAAAGTGCTCAAAATGTCAAAAATGTGAGCCTTATCTTGGTTTAAGATCTGCGCAGGCTTCCAGGCTACCCAGGTGTGCAAAATTTCAGTCATCAAACATAAATATTCCCAAACGAATAAGCTTTGAACATCTTTGGCAACCTAACCCTTGGGTGCACACTTGGGTTGGGTGCCTAATCTTTGAAGTCCCTCGAGGACAGCCAGGTGTTTGCTGTTGCATTCACCTGGTGTGGGTGGGGGGATCTTCAAAAGAGTCGTTAGACCAAAAAAGAGGCTAATGCATGAAAAAAGCTGAGCACCCGTGTAGCGGGATCCATGCAGCCCAAACCCTCCCATCATCAGGTTTTACACAAATCACCAAACTTTTCTCACCATGCTCATGCCTTATTCCAAACCAACCAAAAACCGGTGCCTCCATGCTCCAAATGAACCTTTAACCTTCTGTACACTAAAATAACTCCATAAAAATATCTCCATGCTCCTTTCCAATCCTTTGCCGATTCCAATACAATTCTAGCCTTTTCGTTTCACACCAGCCCGCCCCTGTCCATGCATCCAAACCCAAAACCCTCACCTTTATTTACTATACAAACCACCAAGCTATTTTCCTCCATGCTCCACACTAACTCCCAAATCCCCGCCTCTTTGTTCCATACCAACCCCCAAACCATCGTCTCCATGCTCCTTGCAAACTCCCAAATCAAAGCATCCATGCTTCACAGAGACGGAGACCCCCAAACCATTGCCTCCATGCTCCATACAAACCCCCAGATCAGTTGGGATATAAAATTTTGGTTCGGGGTGGGGGGAGTGAAATTTGGGTCAAAATTTTGTCAATATTTCGTATATAAATGAGCTTGAAGCCCGCAAAAAATTTTCAATCTAAATTGCAACAAAAGTGCAAAAAAATTTTAAAAAATTTGCAAATTTGATAAAAATTTGCAATTTTTTGGGTTGCGAAGTTTTTATTGAAATTGGGCTCTAAAAACACAAAAATGGGCAAAATTTGGTAAAAATTTGCAATTTTTCGGGAAGCGAAGTTTTTATTGAAATTAGCTTCTAAAAACACAAAAATGGGCAAATACATTGGCGAAAAATTTTGCCCTTCACAACCGTTTGTCCTACCCTACCCATTAGCACCTATTAAATTAAAATAACTAAATTTCTCTAGGTATTTGAGTGCAAATAGAGCCCTAAAGATTTTCAGTACAATAAAATCTATTAACAATAACCAAATGATATTCAAGTTAGCCCCTCAGCACTGATTTACCCAGCCATTCCCATCCCCAAGCCGGTTGCCCTACCCTACTTATTTGATTCCCTTTTTCCAATTACTTTTCAGCATAAACCCCCTTTCATATCATTTTAAAAACCATAAAAGCCTAGCTAAAAATTAGTAAATTTATCCCCCCCCCCCCCAAAGATATTTGAGTGCAATTTCTGTAGCTGGCTCCATATAGTCGCCGTAGGTGCAGCTAAGCTCAACCATGCAGCCGAAACCGTGATAACCATAATTCCTGCCCATCATAACCTCCAATACAAACTCACAAAAACTCCAAACTCTTTCGCAATGCTCAAATCAAAACCCCAAACCATTTCATCTGAGCTTCATACAAATCTCCAAGCCAGTGCTGCCTCATTCCATACCAAACCATCGCCTCCATGCTCGAAATAAACCCCCAAACCATCGTCTCTGTAATCTATTCCTTGCCAATCCTTCGTCGTCACGCACTATTCAAACCCCCAATCCATGTTCCGCCCCATGCCCAAATCCTTCACCCCCATGCTCCAATTCAACCCACAAATCCTCGCCATCAAACACGAAACAAACCCTTAGCATACTCCCACAAACCTCATTCCAACCCCCCAAACCATTACCACCATGCACTTTAGAAACCCCCCAACCAGTAGAAGGTAAAAGGAATTTTTATAGCCATTTCCCATCCATTTACGTAGCAATTATAGTTAAACAAAAATTTTTACGTTTCCAACCATTTTTCCATAATTTTTTTTTTCTCTTTTTGCATTTACCCAGGGGGATTTCCATTTTGAACAACTTCATTTTTCCATTTACTTACCACTTCCATGTATTTTCCATGTATTTATTTAGCATTACCATGTATTTTCCATTTACCTTTAACTGCCCCCAACCAAACAATTTGCATCCATGCATACTTCCAACCCACAAAGCCTTCAATCTTTGTGCCATGCAAACCTCCAAACCTTGCCTTCTTGCTACACTCCAACTAACAAACCCTCGCTTCATTGCCCCATACCAACTTCCAAGCAATTGTCTCCATGCCCATCCGAGACCCAAAGACCTCACAGTTATTCCCCCATGCTGTTTGCCCCCTCAACCATTCCCTAACCATTTGCCTCCATTTCTTCAAATCTTTTCAGAATAACCCACCCCTCAGATTTCTTTGGGTTTTTGATTTTTCGAGATTTTTGAGACCTTTTGAGTTTTTTTATGAATTTTCCACAGATTTTTTTGCATGTATTATGCCAATAGTCGCCGTAGGCGACGGCGAAGCTCAACCTAGTCCATATATATAATAGAGGAGCCTGTCTTGTTAGTAAGCATGGGGCGCGCCATGGGGGAAGCTTCCTGTGAGGAGATGAAGATGTTTTTGGGTAAATCGGGGGCCAGGAACACGATTCTGCGATTTTCAGCTTGATCTGAGCATGGGAACATGCTTAAAACATCGAAAATGTGGCTTTTATCAATGTTTTGCAACTGCGCAGATTTGAAAGCTACTCATTGAAGTGAAGTTTTAGCCACTACACATAAATATTCCCAAACAAATAAGCCTCGAACCTCTTTGGCAACCTAACTCCACTCGGGTTGGGTGCCTAATCTTTGAAGTCCCTTGAGGACAGCCAGGTGTTTGCTCTTACATTCACTTGGTGTGGCTGTAATTTGGCCACTGGGTGGGGTGCGGTTTGTAAAAGAGTCAAAAGACCAAAAAAGAGGCAAACGCATGAAAAAAGCTGAGCACCCGTGTAGCGGGACCCATGCAGCCCAATCAATCCATTTTCTGTTCAAATGTGTCGCCATCCCCTAAATACTTTGTCTCCTTTCCCTTCCAATACTCAATCAATTGACTCCATGCACCATTCCAATTTCCAATCTACAAACCAAGAAACAAACCCCCAAACTATTTGCCTACTCTTACCTGTCATGCATTAAACAAAATCTGAAAATCGTTGTTTCCATGCTCCAAAAACCTTGTTTCTTTGCTCCATACCAGCCTCAAAGCTCACAAAGCCGTTTGAACCCCCCCCCCCCACCACCCCCAGCGGTTGGTCTTGGATGGCTGACCACAAAACCATAAAACCAAAAAAACTAACCAAAAATTGATAGTGCAATCATACCCAACGTATATTTGAGTTCAACTATTGCTCAATTCAATTTTCAGTTAACCATTTCATTCAATTTAAATTGTACTAAACTCTCTTTACAGCGTCCATGTACTGAACACCCTTGTACCCTTAGGCTCAACCAATCCTCCCATGTAGGGCGGTGGATGCCAGATGCTTTTACAGGCCTATTTAGGCTCAACCAATCCTCCCATGTAGGGCGGCGGATGCCAGATGCTTTTACAGGCCTATTTAGGCTCAACCAATCCTCCCATGTAGGGCGGTGGATGCCAGATGCTTTTACAGGCCTATAAAGCCTCACCCAATCCTCCCATGTAGGGCGGTGGATGCCATATGATTTTACAGGCCTATTTAGGCCCAACCAATCCTCCCATGTAGGGCGGTGGATGCCAGATGCTTATACAGGCCTATTTAGGCTCAACCAATCCTCCCATGTAGGGCGGTGGATGCCAGATGCTTTTACAGGCCTATTTAGGCTCAACCAATCCTCCCATGTAGGGCGGTGGATGCCAGATGCTTTTACAGGCCTATATAGCCTCACCCAATCCTCCCATGTAGGGCGGTGGATGCCAGATGATTTTACAGGCCTATTTAGGCCCAACCAATCCTCCCATGTAGGGCGGTGGATGCCAGATGCTTATACAAGCCTATTTAGGCTCAACCAATCCTCCCATGTAGGGCGGTTGATGCCAGATGCTTTTACAGGCCTATATAGCCTCACCCAATCCTCCCATGTAGGGCGGTGGATGCCAGATGCTTTTACAGGCCTATTTAGGCTCAACCAATCCTCCCATGTAGGGCGGTGGATGCCACATGCTTTTACAGGCCTATTTAGGCCCAACCAATCCTCCCATGTAGGGCGGTGGATGCCAGATGATTTTACAGGCCTATTTAGGCTCAACCAATCCTCCCATGTAGGGTGGTGGATGCCAGATGCTTTTACAGGCCTATATACAAGCCTATTTAGGCTCAACCAATCCTCCCATGTAGGACGGTGGATGCCAGATGCTTTTACATACCTATTTAGGCTCACCCAATCTTTCCATGTAGGGCGGTGGAGGCCAGATGCTTTTACAGGCCTATTTAGGCTCACCCAATCCTCCCATGTAGGGCGGTGGATGCCAGATGCTTTGATTACCCATAAAATTTGTACTTCTGGTCATCAGTAATTTCTGTAGCTGTTTCCATATAGTCGCCGTAGGCGACGGCGAAGCTCAACCTAGTCTTATATAATACGGGTGATGCCATTTTGGGAGGGGTCTCGGCGCTCCCTCAATTATATACTTATACTGGCATATGATAGCTCTGTGAATCGGTCTTGACGAGCTATTCAAAATAATTTGGGGGGATCCATGCACGGAAAACGTTGAAAATATGAAACAATCGAAAACGTTGGCATTTTTGCAATTTTTGGGTAATTTTTGACTTTGGAACTCCATAGCTCCTCCAATTTTCAACATTTTCTGTCGGACTTTTTTTTAAATTAAAGCTACAACAGTTCTGCTTAAAATCCAACAATTAGTTTTAAAAGATTTTAATAAAATATTTGAAAAACAATGGATTGAGTGATGCCAATTTTTCGATATCTGGCCTACCCAGGAGCCCAATGTTTTTGGAACGATTGATGTAATTCTTCAAGACAAAGTAAACGCAACAAAAGTAAGATGGAGTGAACAGCTTAGTGTCACTTGCATTGACTTCAAATTGACTTCCATCGATAGAAGTTTTTGAATATTTTGCATTCCATTTGGACTGAAGAAGTGTTTAATTGCTTCCTATTAGTTCCCAATACGCTAATTTATTTAAATTGTATTTATACGTTTAGAAAATCTGAAAGGTGAGCATACTTAAGGTAGGTTTGGAATTAGTCAAAACTAAATGTGGCCGCGCGAAGCGCGGCCACTGACCTATATTACTAGTATATATATATATGTGTGTGTCCCAGGCCCGTACTCCGCGGTTTTTCAACGAAATTGGCTGATTTTTTGCATGAAGGTCCGCCTAGGCGGTGCCTTGGGACCATTTTTTGCGCTTGGCGTAATTTTGAGTTTATCGACCAAAACTCAATTTTTTGATGTTTCAAAATACGAAAAATCGTAAATCACTGGTTTTTCAATGAATTTTGTTGATTTTTGGCAGATACGTCCGTCAAAGTAATATCTTGAAGCTGGCAAGAGGAAATTTTGAAATATTTATTATTTATTGATTTATAGTCAAAAACCCAAAATCTTGATGTTTCAAAAATTTGAACAAGCATAAGTCCATGGTTTTTCAATAAAATTAGCTGATTTTTGGTGTCTACGTCCGTGAAAGTAATATCTTAAAGCTGGCAAAAGGAATTTTTGAAATAATTAGTATTTCTCGATTTATAGTTAAAAGCCAAAATCTTGATGTTTCAAAAATCGAAACATGTATAATTCATGGTTTTTTCACTGAAATCTTTTGAATTTTGGCATGCATTTTCATCTAGGTGGTGTCTTGAGGTGAGGCCGCGCATCTTGGCAACCGCCGAGAATACCTTGTTTCGCAGTGCAGACGCAGAAAGTGCTCTTAGCTTTTATTTCAATCATTTTTGACCAGGGGTTGTTTTGATTGATTTGGACAGAGAGCAATTACGAGATCAGGATCCGCAAAGCCATATGCGCTTATTGTTGTGCAGTGTCCTAATGTGACTAAATTATAGGCTGTCGCAATGGAGAAGAAAGCGGGGGAGCGGAAGGGAACGGGTGGGGCGGGCGAAGGTCGCCGCATTAGGCACGGCATCACTTACACTCCCCTCTCCCACTCCTCCTCTACTCCCCACTACTCCCCACCTCATCACTCACCCTCCGCCACAGCATTGTCGTCCACCACCACGCGCTGCCAGAAAACCGGGAGAGCGCACTCTCTTCTCCCCCCTTGCAAACCCCTTTTTCGCCCCCTCCACCTCCAGCCTAGGACTAAGCCCCCAGATCATCCTCTGCCTACACTTCCAGGGCCTGGGCAGAATGTCGGGCCAGCGGAAGTTGTCCACCTCCAGCTCTGGGCCCAACGTCACCTTTGCAGTGCAGGCGGTAAGTGGCTGCCAGCTTTGGGGGCTTGGAGCAAAGCTTGGTTGGGTTTGGAGGACGAGCGAGAGGCTTTGCACCGGCAGAACAGCGGGCGCAAGATCAGCACCACCAAAGGCATGAGCAAAGCAGCCACCGCCATCGGCCCGCTGTCCAAGCTGCGACAAGGTACACTTTGCTGAACGGGGAAGAGGAGGATAGAAAAATGGGTGGTGATTTTGAAGATGACATTCTATTGGAGCCGCTCGTCTCCCCACAGCCCATCCAAGTTGGCGCTGGGCCACAGGGCTCCATCGCACATTTGCAGCGGCTCATTGGTCCTCCTTTACCCACTCACTCTTCTTACCCAGCAAAGCCGAGGAAAATCCAAGGACACAAGAATAGCTGGCTACCCAAAGCCAACCAAGACTCCTCCTCCGATATCGAGCTCATCCACTCGGCGCCGATATTCTGCGAACTGCTGGAGTACTCGCCGGTACAGAATCACTGGAACGAGAGAGCCCGGTGCAGGCCATTCCCAATGACCTGCAATCTTGCATGAGAAAAGCATTGTTGAGGTGGATCAAATTCGAGGAGGAGGTGGAGGAGGGAGGCACTCGCTGGAGCAAGCCCCACATCAGCCTGCTCAGCATTCCTCCGCTCCTTCAACTTCGCAGCTGCTTTCAATCGGGTATTTTCAAGTTTTTAAATTTATTTTCTCTTTTCCCCATTTCATTCATTCCTTCAATTGATAAAAGTGGAATAAAAGCGGAGAGGATAGGCTTTGCTAGGGCTGGTACTGCTGGACGTGGACGTGGGCTCCATGGATTCCATCGTCCATCTCGTCACGGAGCACTGGAAGCGTCGCCATGAGCTCGGCGAATCTGACGCTGACGAAGTTGCCCTCACCCTCTATTCCTTACCCCTTGAGCACTGACGGAATTCTAAGGTTCGACTAATGCTCTCTTCGCCCAAGTTCCACATGGTCAAGGGGCGCCTACAGTCCCTCAAACCCGTCTTCGGACGATTCAGTCTCCCTCTATCCTAAAAGTGGATCATGAGGAGTTTGATGTCCATTGCAGTGTACGAGGAGGAGGAAGAAGATGCGGCTCCAAAGTCTGTCATGAGCTCCAAGCCTGGCCAGGAAACCAACAGCACCCCCGGCTCTAGAGTGCGCAAGCTCAACCTCTTTACTCAACCCCCCAAACACCTAGCCCAAACCAATCCAATTGCAGATGAACACTAATTTGCTGAAGAAGATGGCGCGTCACAGCGAGTGTGCGGTGGTGATGCTGGGCCATGCTCCCGTCCTCGTTCGCCCGCTCGCCGCTTTCATTCGTCTCCGTTCTGCTGTTTCCCAGCTGCTCATCTCTCGAAGCCCGTCTCAGAGTGTGAATGGCCCTAGGTGAATCTTCATCCGGAGCTGCCTGAGCTCCCGATCCCCGTCCGCATGGTCAAGATCATCCTCACGCACAACGACCACTACCAGGACGAGGCCACTTCTATTGGGCGGGCTGCTGGCGCCCTTTTCGTGGACGACGTTAGCCTATCTCTTTTGAAAAGCCTTTTGCCTTTTGAAAAGCATCGAAATCCAAAGATTGGGAAGATGGCAGTGATTGGGATATTTCTAGGTGTTCTCCCGCGTGGCACTGAACGCAGAGACGGCGAAGGATCTGACAGACGGGGTGGACGAGTTCATCAGCGCGGGCACCTTCATCGCCCCTGCTCGCTGGAACCTCAAGACCCGTCTTGAGCCGCCCGACGATAATCTCGTACACCTTCCGCAACTCCGCTCTTAGTGGCCCAGATAACTGATAAGGGTGTGCAGCCGAAGCGTAAGCTGGGCCATCTGCAAATCGAGGAGATGCCGGAACCGCTGGACTCACACGGCGGCGGTGCCAGCGGCCATGACATGGACGAAAGCCTCCATCGCACCGGCATCCCCTTCGGCGGACTCATTCAGGACATCAAACGCAAGGCCAAATGGTCGCTTGACCTTTTCAAAATGACTCTTTTCAAAAGGACACTTTGCTTCTGTTCTTTTTATGCAGTTACTTATTTAGGAAAGAAGTGTTTTGGACAGGAAGTGATGGGGAATGAATGAGCAGGTATCCGTCGGACTTCACGGACGCCTTCCGCGGTCGCCTGACGCAGATCATCGCGGCCATCGTCTTCCTCTTCTTCGGCAACGTCACCAAGATCATCACCTTCGGCGGCGTCATGGGCATCATGCTTCACGGCAAAATGGTCCATTACCCCCTTCATCCCCTTCTCCCTCAGCCGCCCAGGAACAAATGTGAGTGAAGGGAGCGGTGGAGAATCTGCTGTCTGGCGGTCTGGTGGGATCCTTCTACTCGGCTTTCGCAGGGCAGCCGCTCTGCATTCCCTCCGCCACCGGCCCAGTCATGGTCTTCGAGTTCATCATGTACCAATTCTGCGAGTAGGCCTTCCTTCACTCTTTCCCTTCCCCAGTCATCAGCTCAAACTGAGCCAGACGAATGGGCTGGGGCTTTCTGGAGATGCGATTCTGGGCCGGCATTTGGACCTCCTTCTTCCTCCTCATCATTGTGGCCACCGACGCCAGCGCCATCATCGGCCTCATCACTCGATTTACTGAAGGTTCACTCCATCCACTGAACTACACGCTCAGGGTTTCCTTGCGTTGCAGAAGCCTTTGCAACGTTGATATCCATCATCTTCGTCATCCAAGCCTTCGAAAAAATCATCAAGATTAAGGCCGGGGCGCCAATTACTACCGATCCCTTGGTTTCACTTCCATTTATCATTTATATCATCAAACCAGCCTTTCCACAAAATGAATTGAAAAATGCACAACCAAATTCCTAGGCGGTTCTGAATGATCCATGTCGGTGCACGGTGAGAAACTCCAGCTTCTACGAGGCCAACTCCAGCTTCTACGCCAACTCCAGCCTCTACACGGGCCCTGTCAGCCTCATCACCAACATCACTGGCCAGCGTTGCTCACCCTAGTCCCTTCAATTCTTCACACTGCTCAGCAAGGATGGGTTAAGAATGCGAGAAGCTGGGCGGGATAGGGGAAGGCCTGGCGTGCAAGTTCATGCCAGACGTGTTCCTCTTCTCCATCATCCTCCTCCTCGGCACCTTCACCATCGCCATCTCACTCAAGGCCCTCAGATACTCTGGCTTCTTTCCCGGCTCCGTATCCACCAATAACCTTTTCTATTCAATTTACAATTATACTGGAGACCGCTTTGACAGGTACGGCAATCCTTGGCGGATTTTAATGTCTTCCTGGCCATCGTCACGATGTCCGCCATCAGCTACTTCGTGGGCCTGGACGTGCCGCAGTTGAAAGTCCCCGACAGCTTCAAGGTCCTGCCTGTCCAAAGTCCACATCACTTTCCAATGGCCAATGGCATCTGCAGCCATCCATTCCTCGTCCGTGGATTGTGGACCCATTGCATGGACTGGATTGGTATGTGCCGTTGGCCAGTGCCCTGCCCGCGCTCTTCTTCACCATCCTGGCCTTCATGGATCAGCACATATCCGCTGTCATCATCAACCGCAAGGACAATAAGCTCAGGGTTTTCCTTTCTTACGAAAGTCATCATTTCAATTTCAAGGCCTACACTAATTTAGGGCTAATATTACGTTTTCTTGAATTGGCAAGTTTAATTTGCAGAAGGGTGCTGGCTACCATTTGGATCTGTTTGTGACAGCCTTGCTGATGGTGGTCTGCTCCTTCCTTGGCATCCCTTTCTACGTTGCTGGTATTCCTCCCCTACACCGAGGAAGCTAGGCCTGAATGAAGAGTTGGACTGAAGGCACAGTGATCTCAATCATTCACGTGGACTCCCTCCGCGTCTCCTCCGAAGTCGCTGCACCTGGAGAGAAGCCACAGTTTCTCGGTGCCTCCTTCACTTTTATCTCTCCTTCTTTATCAGAGTGGCCAGCCTTTGAAGGGGTGAACGAGCAGCGAGTGACTGGGATAACCGCTCATGTCTTGGTCGGCTGCACCGTCTTTATGACGCCTATCTTCAGAGTATCTCTTTCCCTCTTTCGCCCTTAATTCCCCCAAGAAGGTGAAGAAGTTGTAGTTGGTGCCAATGCCGGTGCTGTTGGGAGTGTTCCTGTACATGGGCATCGTGTCCATGGCCGGCCAGCAGTTCGTCCAACGCGTCCTCATCCTATTCATGCCCCAGAAATATCAGCCAGGCACACACTCCCCAAACTCTCCACAACCGACTATCCCTGGCAGCATTTGCAGACTATGCCTGGCTGCGCATAGTGGGCATGAAGCGAGTGCACGCCTTCACGCTCATTCAAATAGCAGCCCTGGGCGCACTCTTCGTCGTCAAGTACATCGACGCCATCTCCATGACCTTCCCACTCATGGTCCACTCCATATGCCTCTACTCTTCCCCTCTCCCATCCTATGCACACGAGGGCTGCAGCTGATAGTGATGGTGATAGTGCGTATGCTGATGCCGCGTTGGTTTACGGAGAAGGAGCTCCTGGCGCTGGACGACCCGGTGCCTCGCATTCGCGACCTCATGTCCACCAGAAAACAACGTGCACCCATCAATTCCTTGCTTCATTTCCCAGCTCTGCTTTTCCTGCTCCAAAGCTGCACATATTACCACAGGGCTTGATAGCGTAGGAAAAGGCGGTTTACTTTAAAAAGAATTAAAAAGTTGAAGGCGAGAGTGCTGTGGCACAAAATCGAGAAATGCTGGACCTGTCCAAGGGCTCAGACGAGGATGCCCCGTCAAAGGCTCCTCTTCTCAATTCCTCGCTGGAAGAGAAGGAAGGCGAGTTGCCCTCATCAGAGGAAGACCAGAACGAGTCCAAGAACGGCGTACCAATTCAATTCTAATTCTCAACCATCTTACTCAATGCTTTCATCTGCCATGTGCATGTGCATATTTGTCAGTATGACTAAATTTCTTCGGTTTTTGCATTTGCTATATTGCAATACAAAAAAGAACTTTTCTGAATCTTGAAACGAGAAATTTTAATGGCAAAATAGGTTTATATTGCGCATGTAAGTTTTTTTAAAACAAATGTAATTAGACCAAAAAATCGACGTTTACATAGGCATAGAGGGGTCGCATATCAGATGTGCGAACAGGACTAGAGTCAACCGAGGTTAAGCTTAGGATTTCAACCACGGCGATCACTGAAACATTGGCAAATATTTTTTTAGAAGTGAACGATAAACCATCAGGCTGGGTCATACAAATTAGCAGTACAAAAACACTGGCTCTCAAAGAAAACTCTCGAAAGTTCTATTCACTAACATCCTGACATGGAAGAAGGTCAGCGAGCTGAGATTTGCAACTGGACAAGCTATACCTCAAGCTGAATGGAGTGCTGTCCAACTTTCTCCCCCAACTTTTTCATATTCTTCACAAAACTTAATAAATATTTTCACTTTCAGTCAAATAATAATGAAATTGGAAGCAATCGGTTTCAGCTTGAGAGATATTTGTGGTCTATTTGCCGAAGAGGCCGAAGAAGCCGCTGCCGCCGCCGCCGACTTTGCCCAGGTCGGTGTTGGTGAAAGGTTTGGCGGAGGTGTCGATGAAGTCTTCGTAGGCGCTCTCTCGCAATGCCATCAGCTCCTGGATCTCTTTCGTCTCCCGCTCCAGTCGCCCCACCGCCTCCTCGAACCTGA
>JASANA010006678.1:0-10818 GCA_030248095.1 Ptycholaimellus sp. GST1_10
CCATCGCTCCACGAAGGGCTTTGTTATCAAACCGAACGAGATAGCAATAGTGAGTAGGAAGGCGATAGTTGGGTGGAAGGGGAGGGAGGGGGGCGGCAGGTGTTGGAGGACTGGTTCCTCGCAGCCGCTGCGGCCCAGGAGCTCCTCCTCCTGCTCCATCGCATCGCTGCTTTTCACACTTGGTGATCTTTAAAAACATTATGCTGGCTATTCCTGCACCAATTGCTTTTGTGTTCTTTGATTCTGGATTCCATGGGTGTCTTTTGGTTTCCCCTATGTACATCTTGTCACATTTGCATTTAATTTGGTATACTACGTTTGTCTGCAGCCTGTTGTCATATTTGCATTTTGGTCTGCTGCCTAGAAGGTGCCAGAGTTTTGGTCCTGTTGTTGGGATTATCCTGATATAGCCTGGGTGTACAGTGTTTTTTTGTACCATAAGGGTTTTCTCATTTAAAGTATGGTGTTTTGACATTAATGCATCATATGTTCATCATTACCTAATTGGATTGCTGATTCCTCCTTGTGCAAGACCTTGTTTGTTGTTTTATTTATTATGGACATCGGGTAGCCATATGATTTGTATTTCTTGATGAGGTACCTTATTTCAGTGTCCAGTAAGTGGACGTTGCTGCTGTACTTTTTGGCTTGTGGGTCTCGCTTCGTAATGAAGATAGTTTATAAGACATTGGTGCACACGAGTCAAACGGCATGACATAGTTGGTGTTGCATAGTTTCGAAATTCCTGAACAGTGCGATACTGCTACAATGAATTCTTTGGGTGCCTGTTACAGCCTATTAAAAACCAAAGAGCCATCAAAGACCTGTAAGATTTGCACTGACATCTTCTGGAAAGTGCCCAGCTGCTCTACTTTTGAGCTAGTATCTTATGATATCGAACCCTTGGAGAGGGCTCTAGCAGCAGTTCAAAAAAGTTTCAAAATTCCTGAACAGTGCGATACTGCTACAATGATTTCTTTGGGCGCCTGTTACAGCCTATTACAAACCAAAGAGCCATCAAAGACCTGTCAGATTTGCACTGACAACTTCTGGAAAGCGCCCAGCTGCTCTACTTTTGAGCTAAGGTCTTATGATCATGAAACCTCAGAGAGGTCTGTAGCAGCAGTTCAAAAAAGTTTCGAAACTCCTGAACAGTGCAATACTGCTACCATGTATGAAGATCGAACATGCTTAACATGTATAGAAAAGCAACCCAGCTTACCTACAAACGTTAACTTAGCGGGTTGCCTTATAAATTGCTTTCTGACTTTGAATTAATCTTAGTTACCAAATTAATAACAGAAACATCGCAGAGTTAAGCAACTATATAAACGGTTAAATAACTGGCTTTAGTCTATTTTAACCCCATTTTGCCCATTTTTGGCTGCACATAGCTCCACTTTGGAGACTATAAGTGATACCATTCCAGATGCGTCAAAACAAGATCTATCAAGAAAACATACTTTCAAAAGAAGATAAAGAAAAAAGTTTTCGACGAAATATTTTTGTTGGAGAAAATAAACTCGCGGCGCCGAAACTTATTGAAAAAGTTTTTTCTAATGAGTCCTTTGAGCCTGTACGTTTTTTTAGTGAATGATCAAACCCTTCGCGGGTTTACAGCAAAAAACCGCATTGAAATCCATTGAACTGAGCGAGAATGGCATTGGTTTCTGATGACCACTTTTCAACCCGCTAGATCCCCCTCGTCGTGATTTTATAATGCTTTTCCTTCCAGATTATAAATGATTATAAAACGTTATAAATCATTTATAATCTTCTTGTTCCATGCTGCTACAAGGCTATCTTTGGGGGCTTATTAAAGCCTATTACAAACCAAAGAGCCATCAAAGACCTGTCAGATTTGCACTGACAACTTCTGGAAAGCGCCCAGCTGCTCTACTTTTGAGCTAAGGTCTTATGATCATGAAACCTCGGAGAGTTCTGTAGCAGCAGTTCAAAAAAGTTTCGAAACTCCTGAACAGTGCAATACTGCTACAAGGCTATCTTTGGGGGCTTATTAAAGCCTATTACAAACCAAAGAGCCATCAAAGACCTGTCAGATTTGCACTGACAACTTCTGGAAAGCGCCCAGCCAAATTGGGCTGGCGCGAGGGAGCAACGCGACCGTCAGCGCCCAGCCCCTCTTTTCGACCCAGGTGTATGTTTTGAGGGTTATTGCTAGATCTTAATTTTGATAAGGCTGCTGCTCGTCACAGAAAGCTTCAATTGCTTTAATTCTTTTTGCAATGGAAAGAGCAACATCGAATTGACTATAGTTTATCTTTTGACTTTTGCAAAAAACTATTTGTTTTACTATGAAAAATGTAAAAAACCATTTGTCCGAACTCCTCCTCCTCCTCCTCCTCCTCCTCCTCCTCCTCCTCCTTCTTCTTCTTCTCCGCATCTATTCAATGGACGATAGTAGGTATTCATTTATTCCCCCACCACCCTTCCCCGGGTCCCTGGGCCTCATGTATTTACCTCTTCAGTTAATCTAAGTAGCCATATGCACCAGTGGTGTAGTGGTGTAAGCGATTGGGCAGATGGACAAAATTGGAAGGTTCGAATCCTTGTCAGGCATTCATTTTTATTTTGTGTATAAAAGTTGGGAAAACAACTAGTACCATCGCCAGGCCAAAAATAAAACTATTTTTTGCCAAAAATCGATTGGCCTAAGTATAAGTCAAGAAAATTTTGCAAAAAAATAAGTTGCCAATAAGTTTGCATTCTATTTTTCAATTTTAAATATTTTTTGTTGTATTTTTTGAACAAGTTTTTTTATTTATTATTCTTTATATATCGAATAAAATATAAATTAAAATATAACCAACAATATAAAATTAGTATTTATACATTTTATACTATATTAAAAGTGGAAGAAATATCTGGCACCATCGGCAGGCCAAATGTGGGACTCTTTTCTCCAAATTTTGCAATTGCCTGAGCAAAAAGTCAAGGAAATACATCTACTACTAGTGGAATCTGCTGCGTCATCTGCATTTTGTTTTTGGGCGCGCATGGAAAGAGACACTGAACTGCGCGCCAAAAACAAAATGCAACTGTCCAAGCAGCAGATTCCACTAGTAGTAGATGTATTTCCTTGACTTTTTGCTCGAGGCAATTGCAAAATTTGGAGAAAAGAGTCCCACATTTGGCCTGCCGATGGTGCCAGATATCTGATATGTATATACATATATGTTTCTGGAAATGCTGGCCCCGGGCGAATTCTCAACGGATTTGGACAAACTTTTTTTTTCCTGAAAGGTAATGCTATTTTAGGAAGATCTGGAGGGGTAGACCCGGTTTTTGAGCAATTGAAACATTACTTTTTTGGGTAGAAAGGTTGAAAAATGGGGTATGCTGTAAAAGGCTCAATTCTCAACGGATTTTGACAAACTTTTTTTTCCCTGAAAGGTAATAATATTTTAGGAAGATCTAGAGGGGTGGAACTGGTCCCATAGCATTTGAAACATTACTTTTTTGGGTAGAACCTTTGAAAAATGGGGTATGTTGAGAAATAGCGAATTCTCAACAGATTTGGACACACTTTTTTTTGCTGGAAGGTAATAACAATTTAGGAAGATCTAGAGGGGTGGAACTGGTCCCGGAGCATTTGAAACATTACTTTTTTGGGTAGAAAGTTTGAAAAATGGGGTATGTTGAGAAATAACGAATTCTCAACGGATTTGGACAAACTTTTTTTTTGCTGAAAGGTAATAACATTTTTGGAAGATCTGGAGGGGTGGAACTGGTCCCAAAGCATTTGAAACATTACTTATTTGGGTAGAAAGTTGGAAAATTGCAATATGCGGTTTTTGCACTGTAGTACCTGAAGTCTTGAGAATTGCACAGAAGACTTGATTTTTTGTTCACTAGTCTTATATGTCGATTCTTAATATGTGCTTACTTTTGAAATTGGTTGACAAAACACAGACTTGATTTTTGAGTTAAAAGGATCATATAAAGGATGTGCTCCGCGGTCACCTATTGCGCTTTGCGCCATATACTTGTTAAAATTAGAACCAGCAGTACTAAGCAACACGTTACCTGTGAGAGCAGAGCCAGGGTGAGGTAGAAAATAGCGGCCATCGGCGAAAGAGACGGCATTTTCCGTGTAAGTATGGAAATGAAAGGGTGGAGTTAAGCTTAAGTAGACTGGGGCTATCAAGGTTGAGCATAGTGTGAAATGACGTGTTATTGGCCATTTGGCGCCACATTACGTCATGCTCTATTTGATGCTAGTTATTCATGCAGACACCGGGCAGAAGGAGGGATTAATTAGTGTTCTTTGTTCTAATTCTCTTGACTATTCTATTCATCAAGGCTTCTAAAATATTTGTCACCATACTTTTGGTTATTCTTGTTCGAGCCTTCAGTAAGAGGCAACTTCTATCAGAAAAAGCCATTTCTACGAACAAAACTGAGTTAGAATAGCCAAGAGCAACAAAGTGTGGAAAGGGGTGTAAAATTTGTTTTCTAAAACTAGTACAAAAATTTTGCTTCGCGCGTAATATAGTAAAGCTAACTCGTTTGGGAAAACTGCCTTGAGTGACTTCAACAATCATGCTTCCTGTTTTAGGGGAAGCGAACCGTTGTGCACTGATGTAATCTACTGCTTTCCCCTAATTCGGCATAACGTAGTGCAAAATTGGGACTAATTATGGTGCTGTTTGTCAGATGATTCAGGGACTGTTTGTGAGATGATTTGTGAGGGGGTGTTCCACTTCCTGAAAATCATAGGTTTGAGTTGGGAATCCTGATTGGGTCATGGTTTTGGTGCATTTAGTTTTGTAATTTTGAAATTAGTTGTGGAGGAAAACTTAGAGAGAAGCTCATTGACAACTTCGGTAGGACACAAAATGCGAAATGTGATCATACTACATGGGCTACAAGGGCTGTTGGACAGCCAAGTTGATGAGGCGGGTCAAATAGAAGGCGTGCCTAGGAGAAGCATCGGGTGAGACAGTGTACCAGTATACGCACCGGGGATAAAGCCTGTTCCTGCGATTGAAAACCAAGAGGCAGCCTAAAATCCATAAAGTCCTATTTATGAGCACGTAGCTAGAGTTTGAAATCAAAATTTGAATTCAGCTTATTATAACCAGGTGAACCAGTTCATCGAACGCTACAAACATGTTCTACAATAACAAGAGACATATAAAATGTAGCAGAGGTATGCAAAGTCGCTCAAAGACATTTCAAACTAATTGGATTCCAAGCGCCAGTTAGAGGCTCAGCCAAGAGTGGCAGTGGAGGCGAAGACGGAAAGACATGGAGCTAATGGGCGGGGGGCGGGCTGGGGCTCATCGATTTCGACAGGCCGCCACACAGGCGCCCTGCTCCCCACTTCCCACCTCCTCACAGTGCTGGGCGCAGGCGCAGCTGAGGCAGCAGTAGCGGTTCCGCACCTACAAACAGCCTCCCTCCTCCTTCCCCAGTCTGAGAGAGGAGGCCTGGATGGAGCGAACCCGCCACTGACTCCCGCAGTAGCCGCTGGGGATGGCCGTCTCATCGCACCAGGCTGTGGAGGTGCTGTCCGAGCACCAGTCGCTCACCTCCAGCTCCGCCTTCCTCTCTTCATCTGCAGCCTCTCCTTTCCCCTTCCTCCTCTCCCTCCGAGAAGCTGGTTCAGGGGAGAGCGGACGAAGAGGAGTAGGAGGAGGGCTGTCGGAGAGCTGCTTGGCTGTGGAGGCGGGGGCGAAGCTGCCGGGGTGCTTGAGTCGGAGCTGGGCGAGAGGGGCGGAGTCGGGGGTGTTGCTGGTGGAGCGTGTGGCGGGGTCCTCGCTGAGTTTGGCGAGGGGGCAGAGGCCGCAGGTGGCGCGACAGAGGGCGGCCACCGTCTTGCGGGAGGAGCAGAAGCCTGCCCAGGCCCTGCACCGCTTCCCAGACTCCAGGTCCACGCAGACGGAGCCTAGGGCCAGCTTTGAGCTCGTGTAGGAGGAGGCTAGAGGAGGAGAGGTGGACTGATGGAGCTGGCAGTGTCCGCCTGGCGACAAGAGGCGCAGCAGTCCTGGGCAACGAGGCGGTTGGAGGCGCAGAAGCCGGCCCGGGCCCAGAAGCTGCAGCTGTTGTTCCGGTCCAGGCAGCCTGAGGGAGGAGCTTTGAATGAGTTGCGGTGAGAGGGGACAGGGGGAAATGTTGGGCAACCAGAAGTGGTGGTGGTAGGAGGTGGAGTGGTGAGGCGACGAGGAGGAGGGGTGGATGGGCGGCTTTTGGTGGATGGGCGTGGATTCCTGCCCGTTCGCAGTCTGCTTCTGCTTCTGCGGGCCTTGCTCTGCTGTCGCGGTGCTACTGCAAAGGCTCTTGGGCGATTAAAGGGGTTTTTATGCACAAACTGTAATATTTTGGCTCCTTTTATAAGTGTTCAAAATTATTTGCATTGTTCTTGTCGAAATTTTCTCGAATGTTTAATTGAATTAACGTAGTTTATAACCAAATCGTTCATTATGTTTTTAAAAAAATTAAGACATCAAAATCCCCTGAATTGACATGTAGGACAGAGAAATTGGAAGTGTGTATGAACTCTAGCATGAATGGGGGGGACTTGTGGGTGACGACCTCTGAACTTGCATAGGGAAACTGCCAGCCTGATGAATGGGCCCCGGCACTCATTGAGACTTCCTTCCCTTCCACCCGCCTTTACCCAATACTCCTCACCTCCTTGAAGGAGGGAAAATAGGCCTGCTTGATGAATGCGTCTGATGCATCTTTCCCAAACTGCCCCCTTCGCTGTCCTGCTTGCACAAGTAGCCTAACGGCAGTAGCGCTTGGGCCCTCTCCAAAGGCGGGAAAGGCGGAACAGGCAACCTGGCTGCGCTCTTCGCACTGCGCTCTGCCCACTCCCCGTCTGGGCTGAGGCACAGCTGGCGCAGCAGTTCTTCTGCAGTGTTTGTGGGAGTAGGAGTGGGAGTGGGAGTAGGAGGAGTGTAGGAGGAGGGAGTGAGTGTACGAGGACGTAGGCAGATGTAGGCTGATCGCTGCTGCAGTGTCCCTGGAGGGCCCAGGCGGTGCACTGCCACAGGGCGTCCCGGCAGCCTACGGCGCTGGAGCTTTCCTTGGCCGCCGCTCCCCCGCCCACCACCGCCTCCCTCCCTCCTCCGCCCACTCAAATTATCCCTCTCTTTACTCCTAACCTCATCTCTCATTACCTACTCTCTCAAATTGGGCAGAGAAGGAGGTAGCAGCAAAGAATAGGCACCATATTTGGGACAGGTCTTGCAGCAGGTCCTGGAGACGAAGTGGAAGTAGGAGCTGTCCTCCTTGCAGTAGCCGAGGGCCCCGAAGTTGTTGCACTCCGTCTGCGGGACCAGGTCCCACCGGCACTGACCCATCCGACTCCATTCGATCCCCACCCGTCCTCCGGCCACCAGCCTCAGCCACAGGCCCACCAGCAGCACCGCTAGCCCCATCACCCACACACCTACCTCCTACAAACTTCTCTTTGTATCTGCCGCCCCCTCTCCTCGGCTGGACAGGAGCGCGGAGAGGAGAGAAGGTCATCCATTGGGAGGGCATGAAGCGTAGCGGAACGCGCCAGGCTTACGGCCTGCTGATCATGGACGGCGATAGTGAAGGGCAGCAATTAGGAGGGAGAAGGAGAGGAGTAGTGAGGCTGGGTGTGAATCAGTGGAGGCCAATGGCCATTAACCCAGAATGGGCGGGCCAGCCTTGGCCGGAAACTGAGCGGGGGGAGGCTTCGCCGGAACAGCAACAGAGACTAGTGACAGGCGAGGAGAGCAAGTGGTTTAGGCGATAGTTTAGGACACTGCGGCCTAGGATGAAGGCGTCCTTCTCCCAGCCTCACTGAGGCACTGCGACAGGCCGTAAAAGAGCCCCCCGCACTCACATCAAGCAACCCGCCCCATGCCACTGAAAGACTAGAGGGGTAAAAGGGATGGCGACCTTCACTGGCCTAATCGGGCGGGGCTGGGATCAGTTTACGAGCCCCTAAAGTTGTCGCCAGGAAGCCGAAAAACTATCCTCGGGATGGATCAAAAAAAAGGATGGATTTTATCAGTCCACGATTTGGTTTGTCCAGTGGGCAGACTGGTTCCATAGAGGGCCAAACCTGCGCGGTAGAAGCATCGGAGTGATGCAAAGGGGCTGATCTGTGCCATGAGAGGGCGTGAATGAATTGGTTGGCCGGGAGAATGGGGGTGAGAGTGGGAGAGGGGTAATGGAGCAAATGAGATGTGGGATGAAACGAGTTGGGGAGGCCTGAGACAGGTGAGTTTTAAACTAAAAAAGGGGGTGCAGCAAGGGGAATGCCGCGACTGACTGGCCAGGACGCGGCACTGATGGATAGCCAGCCTCCCCCTTCACCACCTCGCCAGCAATTCACACATCCTTCCTCCTCTTTCCCAACCCCTGAGACATGGCGGCGCCCCCAGTCCACCAGCGACGAGCGGAAACTGCTGTTCCCTTTGGCCCTTCTATTGCGATGCCCTCCATACCTCTTCCTCAAGCGGGCGGCAGTGAACCTTTTCTGCCTTCCCCCCCCCCCTCACTTACCTGAACCGACCATTAGAAACCTGAACAATGGACAGGTGAGAGGCGTTTTGTGGCTGTAATCCAAGGGCAATGAGAAATGCAGGTACTCAGATGCAGGAAAAAGGAGGAGACAAGGAAGATGCAAGCAAGCGCGTCTAATAAGAGGTTAGAAAGGGAGTGTTGCGAAAGGGTGGGTCTGCGAGGCCGTGCGAGTGGTACGGCCCTGGCCTTCTTCTATCGCATCATTCATCCCACTTTTCTCTTCCCCCATCCCCACTCCGCCCCTCTTCTCACAACGCCACCCACTAACAGGCTGTCAGCAACAATCATGGAAGCATCTGCAATGAGGCAAGTTATCGCTTTTAGCCCATTTAAAATTTGAAATCAAGAGCAGTTTAACAAGAAGTTGGCGATTCAAAGCTCAAAAATTTACACTATAATCTAAATACAAGGTTATCTCAGAAAATATGTCAGCTGAAAAATATGGTGCGATTTGATGTCAAACAACGCTTGACGGCTGCTCGAAATTGCTCCAAATTCGTTATTTGGAGCTTGCAGACGTGAATGAGGTCCCATGTCAAACTGCAAAAATGGGCGATCCAATCACAGATTCCAACTTGAATATTCAGTCAATAAGGAACTAAATAGCTTCTCCAATGTATGAAGAATGAAAGAGTACTGCCTTCAGCACAGCCAGGACGGGCCAGAATTAAGATGAGCGATTGTGCGTGACAACCGATGAGCAGGAGGAAATGAGCAAATGTAGGCAACTGCTGGGATTCTGGGTAAGCGTAGCGAAGAGGCCTTCTATGAAAGTGGGAGCCTCTCTCCTCTCTCTGCGGTTGGCAGAGAACTCGTTTCTGGCCTAGATAAAGGCTGGGGGAAAAAGCCCGCCCAACCCTTCTCAACTCCCAAGGCCGGGTCAAAAAACTGCCTGGCAGTGCCTCGGTCAACGGGAGAGGAGACGTTCGATTGGGGAAGGAAGCCTCTGTGAGGTTCAAGGTCGCGCACGTTGCCTAAGCCCTTCTGCTAATGCCGGAAGTGGCGGGGCCAGTTCCTTCTGAGGCCCTGCAGGATGGCAGGTAATGGGTTTGGGGGCCTGGCGTCGAGATGAAGAGTAGTATGAATGGGTGGGCTGACCTTGGCCGTAAGGGCCGTTCTTCCCCTCTCCCCTATGCTTCAACCCACCTGAAAAAGTGCTCTGTCTGGTTGATATTTTGTTTTCATGGCCATTTAATGCACTGCTGTTGAGGTTGTTTTTTTTATCGCCCGTTGAGCTGTGAAAGGAGACCAGCAAAGGCAAAGAAAGCAATGTATACTGGTCGGCGCAATGCAGCTCAATCGCTCCTTGCTCAAAACGAATATTGAATGAGGTAGCAGTGAATAAGTCTTTCTGGAGTGGTTGGAAGACTATGCTGCAATAGTCCCGAAACGTAAAAACGCCAAGCGAAAAATGCCTTTGCAAGAGGCAGCGGAAGTTTTGGCGCCCGGCTCGGAACAAGTAGGGCCGAATCATGCCTTATTTATTGCCATATTCTGCTGAATGTCGTTCAAGCTACGTCTATGTCATGGCTTTGAATGGAATAGTAATGTTTGTCAAAAATGGAAAAGCCATCCGTGCTTTTTAGTAAATCCAATAGAATGGGAAATGTGTTGAGCCATGAGGGATGGCATGAGCAGTGAATCTAGCGAATTGGACCAGGGCGTCTTCGAAAAAGCAGAGGCAAATGTTCGCGCTCCTCTCCCAGCTGCCAGCGCCGCTTCAGTTCCTCCACAGCATTTAGCTCCTTCTACAGTTTACCGCCATTATAGTACTATTTTTAACTACAAGCCTTATTAAACCCCAGAAATGACCAAAGGCTGCGCATTTTTTTGCTCCAGTAGTTTGCCGAATTTCACCTTGAAAATCTGTAAAGATTGCATGGCCAAACATCTCTGAAGATTCTTCATCAATGTAGGTATTCTCAATTAAAAATGTGAAAAGTAATGCCAGCGTAGAAATTCTGAAAAATAGCCATTTTGCGTTGCAAATGATAAAATAAGCAAATTATATGGTCAGTTACAGTGTAATTACGGAGTTCAAAATATTCTTCTGCATTATGTGTAAATTTACTTAAGGGCTTTTTGAGAGCATCAATTTTGTAAGACTGGTTCATTTTCTGTGGCATTATCCTAGTGGCAATAGCTTCCAAAATTATATTTTCTTTGGCAATAGCTTCCACAATTAGAGGCACAAAATGAGCCAAAAAAAAATTCGAATTGTGTTTTTTTTAGTTTCCTATTCAGTTTCGATATTTTAGTGGGCAACTTTTGACTATGTTTTTCCCT
>JASANA010006679.1:0-29159 GCA_030248095.1 Ptycholaimellus sp. GST1_10
TACTGGACCTGGCAGGCAACCCCATGCACTGTCATCCCTGCCACCTAAGCTGGCGCTCTGGGCTTCAGCCAACCTTCCGGTTCTGTGTTCATCAAAGCAAGGTGGAAGGAATAAGAAGGTGAACTTTTGTCTAGACTGGAGAGGGCAGTGAACGTGACGTGCGCGGAGCCAGCGGCTGGCCAGCCCGTCTTCCAGCAGCCGCTGAACCAGACGGACTGCTCCTTCGCTCTCACTCAGCCACTGCTCAAGGCCAGAGGGCGGATCTACGCCAACGCCAGTCTTCGCTGTCCCGTCTATGGCCAGCCCCAGCCCAGGGTTTTCTCTCCTCTACTCTCATCCCTCCTCTTCTGCACTCATGCGTGAACAGGTACGGTGGTGGAGCGTGGGCGGAGGAGAAAGGCAGCTGATTGGCAGCTGGTCAGGGCCGGCGCCCCCGATTCACTTCCACGAGGCTTCCACCGGTCATCCAATGGCCGCCATGCCCCTTCCCTCCGGCTCCCTTTACGTCATTGGGTTCCCTCCCATCCATTCACTTCCCAGTCAGCAACTCAGTCCAATTGTAGACTGACGGCGCAGTCGACGGGAGAGTTTGTGTGCGAGGCGGAGAATGAAATGGGCAGCGCCAACGTCACCGTCCTCCTCTACCTCGACTACGATTTCTGGACCATCAATGTTCAGGCGTCCACTGGCCATGGAATGGGTAGATGAGTGATGCTGATTGTCAGGTGTACATCTACAGCATATTCTGTGGCGTGGCTACGGCGCTGGGCTTCTTCTCGCTCAATGTCATTTGGGCCAGCATCCGCTCCATCGTTCTCTGGCGCATTCGTCAGGTTCCATCGCTCTCCTTCTCTCCCTCCACTCATCAGAACTAAGGGACGAAGGGTGGATTGAAGATGGAGAACACGAGCCGGCTGAAGAAGATGCTGGAGGCCCTGGAGAAATACCGGCAGCGTCAGATGGAAGTGCTGCAGGAGGAGTACAACACCCGCATGCAGGCCATCCGCGACAACTACTCCTACCGCTCCGAGCAGATCCGCTCCGGCTACCTTTCGCACTCTGAGCGGTTCGCGCCAGCCTTCCCCTCCTCTTTCACCCGCCTCACCAGCCACTCTCCTTCAGCTTCTCCAACTACAAAGCCCAGCAGATGGAGTCCGTGCAAGCGGGCATCGACTCTATGAGGGACTCCTACCAGCACCAGATGGGCCGCGTTCGCGACTACGGCTCCAGACAAACTGAGCGACTCTGGGAGTCCTACGGGAGACAGGCTAGTCCAGGCCATCTCCTCCTCCCATCAGCTCCCATTCCATCCCTTGCAGATGAACCGCATTCGTACCTTCACACTGCAGCAGAGGCTGCGACTCATGCGCCAGTACAAGATCAAACAGGCCGTCCTCAACAGTCTCCTGGAAAGCCTCAACATCTCCGATCCCTCTACCTCTTTAGCTCAGCCTCAGGTACACCAGGACCCTGCACTACTGCAATACCTTTTGGCTTACTTTGTAAGACTAATATAAAATAACTTACGGATTTTATGTATTACTAACCAATGTCAATAGTAGCAGATGGAGTAAAATATTGATTGAAGCCGGAAATGGTGCTGGGAATGCCAACGTTGGCGGAGGAGGAATCAGAGATGCTCTCCTCTGCCTCCAGCTCCTACCACTCTATCCCCGACGTTTTCCCGCCTCTTCTCCACTTACCTTCCATTCATTCTATCTCCAAGGACCTCAAAGACCCCCTTTCCGACGATTCACCACAACCAGATTCACAGGAGGCCATTACTGCTTTATAGCATACTGCGGACTCAGCTATCTTGGTGTTGCTAGTCAATGTTGGATTCTCATTACTAAGAAATTTCGCGCTCAAGAATTATTATTATTTTTGAAGCATAAAAATGTGCGTAGCATTCACTTTTGGGAAGCTAGTTTGCCTATTATTTTGTTGCTGTGAAAACATCCGTCGCCCCTTAGCAAACTGTGATATTCCGTGCGATTACAGGGAAGCTTTATCAGTAAAGGCTGAATGTTGCGGAACATTTACAGTGAGACTGCTGGCCAATTTGATCTCAATCACATTTCATAAATCATCTAATAACCAGTGGCGGATATAGGGGGGGGGGGAAAAGGGGGACGTTTCCCCCCCCCCCCCGAACGGATTTCGGGGGGGGGAACTCCCCCCCCGAAACTTTGAGGAAGGGGAAAATTTTCACCATTTTAGATAGATCTTATCAAAAAAATGTTCCGCGCGCTTCGCGCGCAGAGTCTAATTTAGTCTAATATAAATTTTGACCGAAAATTTCCCCCCCCCCCCGAACCAAAATCCTATATCCGCCACTGCTAATAACCCAAATCAAATGCACAGCATAGATGGAGTTTATGGATAATTATTTAAAATACATTTGTATCATCACGTTTAAAAAAACGAGGACTAATAATTGCAGGAAAAAAGAGAATGGCAGGTCAGCAACGGCAGCTGTCCTTGTTCGAGCAGCCTGAGCTGATTCGCAATCCGCAACAAGCTCAGCAGCAGGATGGAGAAGCTCCGGGTGAATATGACGAGCGCGCTGAGCGTGAAGCTGCCCTCCAACGCGCTGGCCTCCCCAAACGACCCGCCCTTCTCGTCCCCGTCCTTCAGCAGTACAAAAACTCCATCACTGGTTCGCATCCCCATTTTCCTCCTCACTGCTCTAGCCTACACATAGCTTTTATTATATTTTAAAATTTTCAAGCATCGGGTGAATGAAACAAATTATCTTAACATTTTTTTTGCTATTTTAGGTTGTATTTCAGCTGTATTGGTCTCAGTATCGCTTCGCATCTATATACGTAAAAAAGGCTGCGATTTAACAATGCACGTGAAAAAGCATATGAAAATGATTGAAAGGGCTGGACGAGCAGATAGAGTCGATGTGGGACGGGAGTCCTGTGGGGCACGAGCCCTACACCTTCCATCTGGAGTGGAAGTTCGCGCGCGTCCGGAACAAGGCCCACAAACGAGTCGTCAAATGCTTCTTCTCCGGGCCCCTCATGGACGAGCCCGAGCCTCCCGAAGGCCTCGGCGGATTCTGCCCCGACCTTGATCAATACGAGGTCTCTCACACTCTTCTTTCAGCCAGCATCAGAAAGCCAAGAGAACCACAGGGCTTCTTTCTCTTCTTCGCCAACGAGTACAAGCAGTACGTGGAGGTCGGCGTTGGGCCGCACGGCCACTGGCGTGTCCATCTGCACAAAGGCATCAACGACGTCTTCAACGATGGTCCCCTCAATCCTTTCTTCCTCCACCAAACTTCCTCCAGCCCAACTTCTTCAGGCGAGGAGCTGGAGCTGACGGTGCAGAATACTTTCGAGGGCAACAACTGGCAGAGCACCTTCGAAATCCCGCTCGCCTACTTCCCGCCCAACCTCTCCAAGTGGAACGCCTTCAAGCTGCATGGCTACCCTGAACAGCGGTCCCCTTTCGAACCTCCCTTCGCTTACTTACCAGAGGAGGAGGCTTTTTAGGCAATGCGAGGCGCTGTTCCCAGCTGGGCCGAGCGAGGCGGTGGACATGCACCGGGTGGAGTTTTACGGGAAGCTGGATCGACCGCGGATCATCCCCGAAGGCTTCAACGACCACGTCTTTGATGACATGCACTACGGCGATCTGTGGACTAAATGTTACACCCCTTCATTTCTGCCTTCCCTACATCAGTTCCAATTTTGCAGTCCTCTACCCAAACAAGGTCAAGTCGTAGCCCAAGTAAAGAGCACCCACGACCTTGATTTTGAAAACCTTTGTTGATTTGATTTTGTTTTGCTACTTTCCAACAATTTTGATTCTGCGTTATTATTCAAATATCTTTCTTTGACTCCAAAAATTTCAGCAACGTAGAAATTGAAATCAGTCGCAATGTCTAAATTAATTGAACTCAATCACAATATCTTAAGATTTTTTTATTCTGCTAGATTATTTTAGCTATATATAAGCCAAAAAAGTAGAGTACAACTTCACTTCACAAGCATTCTGAGCAATGCGGCAACGCAAACTGCATGTTGCAAGTAGGAAGAGATGTAAAAAGAGGGGACACAGGGAGTTGGCCTAGACGCGTTTCTTGATGAATGACTGAGTCTAGATGGGGACAACCGGGGCCATGGTCACGTGGAGCCCCAGAAGTTGTGTGCAGGACATATACCTATACCCCCCTCAGCCACCCTTAGGCTGCCCTGCACTGCCACAGACACACACACGCCTCCTCCTCTTCCCTCTCATCACTCACCCTGTCACACAGTGGGGGAAGGAAATGCGCGCTGGCTTCTTGCCCCCTCAACGCCCTTATCTGTCCAAATAAAACCCCCCTTACCAGTCCAAAGGCCACTCAAGCACCCCTCAAAGCTCCGCAGCTGTGAGACGCCAAATTGACACCCCTAAGCAGTTGGGCAAGCTGGAGTTCTGTTTGAGCGGATGGCTCCTGTCCTCCTCTGGCTTCCGCTCCTACTCGCCCCAGCATCTGGCCAGCTCTATGCAGAGGATGCGGAGCTGACGGCTCGAATCCTGGGCGCCCACAAACGCGCCCCCTACCACGCCGCCGACAATCTGCTCAAGTAGGCGCCCCCTTTTCCCCTGAGTCATCGCCTGACTCAAGGCTGGCGCTAGGCCAAAAGCTGAGTAACCAGGCGAATGGAATGTGTGATTGTGAGGCGGATGCGAGAGGCCTGGCCCTGGCTGAAGTACACGGCCTGGCCTTGGATCAACGAGTTCGTGGAGCTGGACGGGGACCCCTTCCACACCCAGCAGCAGCCCCACCGCATCCCTGCCCTCCTACAGTCCTACTGCACTCAGCTCCAGCAATGGCGACCTCCTTCCGTTGCTTGAGCCTTCCCATTGATCGGCCAGAGAGAGATGGGAGTGGGGGTTGAGGTGAGCGAGGAGTGTCTAGACAGCATCCGCTATGCCGGCTGTGCCTTTCTGGAGATGGTGGGCGCCGGGTTCACTGACTGCGCGGCCAATGCCAGTGCCCTGGCTGATGGGTTGGATGCTGAGGCCGTCTTCTGCTCCTGCCAGGAGGCCAAAAAACAGCGCATTGCTGCCAACAAATGGGCAGCTCAGGTAACCACCCATTCTTTCAAGCCCCGGGGAAATGGAGAGATTGCAGCTGATGGACTCCTTTGGAAAGCCGCCTTCAGGACTGGAACGTGGAAACTTCCTCTGGGTTGGGGCCTGGGACTCTTGTCTCGGCATTCAACAGTTGAGCGTCCATCTTCAACTCTTCAATCACTCACTCCTCTCACTTGCTGCAGAGCCAGTTACAGCGGGCGCTACTGCACGGCGCGAATGGCGACCGGAGAGAGCATCGCCAGCTACGCTAAGCAAGCTTGCTCCAATCAGCAGCAATCTGTTAGCTCAGCCTATTTTCACTTCACATCTTCTGTTCTTCTGTTAGATCTGGCTGGATTGGAGGCAGGAAAGCCGGGGGAATGCCTGCCAGGTCCAGCGGTCCTCTGGGGCCTTTGTCCGCCCAGCAGCTGCTCTGAGCTGGATGTTGTCAACGTCCTGAAGCACCTCAACGAGGCGCAGGGCAACAAGTTGAATCTTTGCCTTGACCAGCTCGATGTGTCCTGCCAAGACGAGCCCAATCTCCTGCACTACCCAGTATCCATCGCCGTCATGTTTGCTCAGCATTGAAAATTCTATTTCAGTCTAAAGGCATAGTGTTTTAGTGCTCTGATGGGGATTTGGGCTCTAGTTCTGTTGGCCTCAACGTTGTACGATGAGTTCGCCTATCAACCGGCAGTAGAGCATCTACATGAACACCACGACTACCAACGGGTAATGCCGAAAGATCTTCACATTTGATGCTCACCGTTGAGCTATCTTTAGGTTCAAAATGGCCGCAGTCCCCAGAATTCATCCCTTCATCTGTCATCGGGCAAGTCCAAATCCGACTACTACAAAGAGCTCCGTTTTCTTAAACACTTGAATGCATTTTCATTAGCGTAAAGACAGCTTTTCAGCCACATTTTATAAAGCCCTGCTCCGTTTGTCGTTGACGCGGAACCTGTCGAAGCTGATGGACACGGAGGCTCGCTCTGGATCCATACCCGGCCTTCACTCCATCAGAGGCCTCTCCATGTTCTGGGCCATCTTCGGCCACACTTACCTCTTCTCCGTCCCCGTCGAAGGTGCCCCAATCCAATCCTGCCCCCTGCCTCAGCTCAGACCTTCTGTTCGTCCTCAGACAACGTGCTGATACTGGCTGAGAAGCCGACAGAGTGGACTTTCGGCATCGTGAACAACGCTTCCCTTTCCGCGGACACTTTCTTCCTCCTCTCTGGCTTTCTACTCGCCTTCCACTTCCTCAAAAGAGCCGCCGCCAAAGTACCCATCCTTTTAACCAACTATTCCACCCATCTTGAGCTGAACTTGAGCCGGAGAAGGTGGCGAAGGCGAAGTTCTGGCTGCGCTACTACCTGCATCGCATCCTCCGCATCACACCGCCCTATTTGGCCGTGCTTCTCTGCATCGCCACGCTGTGGCCCCTGCTGGGCTCCGGGCCCTTCTGGCAAGGCTTCCAGCACAGCTACATCAAATGCTGCTCAGGCCTCAGTCTGCTCACCAACATCTTCTACCTCAACAACTTCCTGCGCCTGGACCAGCAGTGCATGCCTTGGAGCTGGTGCTTTCTTCTCTTCTTCTTCTTCTGGGGGGTTAGGAAAGAGAGGGATTGAGGTATCTGGCGAACGACATGCAGTTTCACGTCTTTGCACCACCGCTTCTGCTCCTCTTCCACTACTACCCTAGGGCGGGCCTGGGTGTTAGCGGGCTTCTGCTGATCATTGACGCCGCCGCTCGCGCCACCCTGAACGCCCTCGGCAACCACATACCCACTCTCACCTCCGGCAAGGACCCCGCCATGTTCAGTTTTCCTGCTCTTTCGGCCACAGCTTTGGATTGATGAAGATGATTGCCAGATTCGCCTCACTCAACCCTTTCTTCCGGGACATCTCCAGCAAGCCTTACTTCCGCTACGCACCCTTTGTGCTGGGCATTTGCCTGGCCTGGTATGTGATTCAGTGCAAGCACCGTCGGTTACGCATCACTGGGGTTCACTCTTCCCTCTTTCACACCGATTTTTGTTGCATTGTGGAAAGAGTTGCAGTGGCTGCGTTTTGTCCTGTGGCAGCTGGCTTTTTGGCTCTGCTTTGTGGTCGTTTTCGGCCTCTACAACTACGCCAACATCACTCGCGCTTCTGTTTTGCTTTGCCCTTATACTGCCTATGCTAAGCCAGGAGATTTGAGGAGTACAATCTGGTGGCCAAGGCCCTCTACGCTGGTCTCCATCGAACAGCGTTCAGTGTCGGAGCGGCCATCCTCATCTTCCTGCTCGTCTTTCAGCCAGAAAAGCGTTTGAACTCTTGCAATGGCTGTCGTAAGGAAATGAAGAATGAAGTGCAGGAAGCGTTCTGGAGCACTGGCTAGTGTCGGTGCTGGAGTGGGGCGGCTGGGCCCCGCTGAGTCGGCTGACATTCTGCACCTACCTCCTCCACCCCATGCTCCTGCGCCTCTTCTACGACAGCCTCAAGGAGCCTGAGCATCTGCACGACTACAACTTGGTCGCTAGGCTACCCTGCCTATTTCTGTTTTCCAACTGGAAGCTCCTCTGCAGCTGTACGTGTTCCTTTCAAGCACTTTCGTGTCCTACGGCCTGGCCATCTTCTTCTGCCTCGCTTTCGAGTCTCCAGTGCTGGGCTTGGAGAAACTTCTGTACACCAGCCAATCGTCTCCCTTTCACCCTCGAATCTTGTCAGTTGCTAAACCAGATGGTAGATTTAGAAAACCAACCGGCGGCAGTAAAAAAACGTCTCCAAAACAACAACATCAGGAGCAGGCTCAATCTTCGAGCCAATTAATAGAGCGACAGGTTATGGCCTTCAACAATTTTAGTATAACTGGCAATGTGGGTTTTAAGGTTGGTGTGAAAGTGGCGTTTAAGATAGAGCAAAGCTCAGGCGGCAGTGAAGAGGAGGCAGAAAGGGCCCAGCTCACGAGATTCAGCGAACAAACGACGGAAATTGAGCCAGTCACATAATGATGCAATTTAGGCCTCATTATGAACAACCTTTGCTGTTTGCAGAAGGGGGCAGATCCGGTTTTGATAAAAGCAGCAAACAGAAAGCCTGATCTTGCCTAGCCTCAGTTATGTTCCCCATTTCTTTAGTGCCCTGTGATACTCAATGTTGCGTGCTGTTCAATTTGTCTGCTATATTTGCTTGTTGATTGGAGCCGAGATTGAGCACCTATATGAATTACTTCCAAATCGGTGGTAAGCAGATGGGCATGGGAAGGAGCGAAATGGGTTGAGGAGTGGCTGGTTGAGCAATTGGCTGAGGAGGGAATAGGCTGTGCGGTCTCCCGTGGAGAGCAAGCGGAGAGAGAATTACAAGCGCTGGTTTGCAGCCCAAACGCCTGGCAACAACTCCATCCACTCTAGCGACTACAATTGCGGAATGCCAGGGACTCGGAACAGCTTTGCGACAAGAGAACAAGCAAGGGATTAGGCGCATTGAGAAGGACGGAATGGGGTCGACTTTGGTGTCCGATTCGCAAAAGAATAATGGAAGGAGCAAAACATATTCATCAATTGTGTTTCCTAAATAAGGCTGCGATGGTTAGGTGTTTGAATGAAAATGGTACAGGATGTACAAAGTAAGCAGGGTAAAGCTAGAGTAAGGAAAAATACTTTTTCGTAAAGTAGTAGAAGGGAGGATCCAGCCCTCATAAGAAAGCTAGGAGGGATGAAAGGTATAATGAGGAATATGGAAAATATGGGCTATTGATGCATGAACAATTGTTGGAGTGTTAGAAAGGGGAGGGGAGGGTGGCCTAAGGACAGTGGAAGCTTGCTCAGCAGACTTCCATGGGAGGTGGTAGGAGGTTTGGGTTGAAGAGGCGGGAGAGCAGGGAGTCTGCCAGATCGTCGATGTGCACCTCCGCCTCTGCTTTCATCCTGCAATCCAGCTTTCTTCAGCCCAGAAAAGGATGCTGGCGGGTCCAGGCAACCTGGGGAAGGATGATGGTAGGGTCTTGCGACGAAGGCGCTTGCGCTGTGAGCGGGGCGTGGCGTTCTCCTTGCCGGGCGCGGGCTCCGGGCTGCGGCGAGCCTTGCGCTTCAGGAGACGGCTTGAGATGGCCTCTCGACAACGGATCACATCCTCTGCCTTCGCGCCCACGCTTCTCTGCAAGCAAATCAGGCTACAAATTGTTGCCCAGATGGAAGGGAATGAGGGAAGGAGGGAACCTGAAGAGCGGAGGTGATGGCGAGCCAGTGTGGGAGGGCGGCGCCTTCCAGATGAAGGCTGAGGATGGCCAGGGCGAGGTCGGAGAGGCGCTCGGCGGCGAGGAGGTCGGAGTGGGGGAGGACGGCCTTGACGAGGCGGGCGAGGCCCCAGCGGCCCTCCGCCGCCGCCCCGCCCACCGCCAGCAGGCCCTCCAGCCCGCCCAGGCCCGCCAGCCCGTGCAGGAAGCGATGAAGGCTCGGCGGAGAGGCCAGGTCCCAGCCCAGCCGGTCCAGCACTGCCCGCTCCATGCGCACCACCTCGCGGCTCGATACTCGCCCTCCGGATACCGCCGCCAGCACCCCGGCCTCCGGCACCCATTCCGCCTCCTCGCTCATCTCAAACACAATTGTGGTTTGATGAAAAGGAAAAGGAGCTGGGTGACCTGGGCAAAGTAGTCCATGAAAAGGATTGACATGTTTTTCATGGAGTACTTTGCCCAGGCGACTAGATGGTGGCCCTGTTTGAGGACTGAAGGGTAGTACCTTGAGTGCGAGGCCAAGGGCTGCGACGGCGAGGCAGTGGAGGTACTTAGAGGGCACGGGGGCAGTGGCGAGGACGCGATCGATGATGGAGGTGGCCTGGCTGAGGGCTTCCCAGTCCCCGCCTCGGCCCAGCTCTTCCAGTACCTCTGCCAGACTTCGTACCGCTGCATCCCGCTCAGCACCGCTTACGCTCCCTTCCTTCTCAAACATCACATTCACTTCTTTTTTATTTTTTTATTACTATCTTTTGCTTTCTGCGTAAGTAATAGTGCTATTTTTAAATGGTTTTGGTGCCTTCAAAATGATTTTTTATATTTTACCCTTTATTCTTATCCTGACACCCAAAATTAGCAGGAAAATGAGGTTTTACTTGCCAGAAAATATCATCCTTTGTTCTGCTCCAGAATGAACTAAAAATAAAGAAGGGTCATAAAGGTCAATAATAGTCCTCCTTTTAGAATCATAGAATTATCCTCCCGCTCGTTCCATCAAATTTGGTGTTGGCCTGTTCCTTAATCTGCTTGTCGGATCATGGGTTTGGGGCAAAGGTAGAGAGTTGTGCCCACGCGACTTTACACCAAGTCGTTATGGGCCTGAGCCAGGCAGAGGAGTGGAGTTGTGGGGGGAGATTTGGATGGCTAGACAGACCATTTGGCTGGCAGCCAAGACCACGTGGGCTCTGACAGAATGACCCGCCCTCTACTTCCCCTCCAATCCTTCTTTACTGCCCTGCAAACCTTATCTTCACCCCTTCTAGACTAGCCCGCCGCATTCAAAAGCTTCCGCAAACAGCGCCAAAAATAACTCTCGTGGTGTCCGCAGAAATTGCAGAATCCACTGGACTTCTTTCGTTTCAATTTTATCGATATGATGATTAGACTTGGAGCTAATTAAAGAAGAAAGTTGGTGCCTGAGAAACTGAATGATAGACTGGAGGAGGAGGAAAGTGGGAAACCTGTGGCTTGTGGAAGGCTTGGTTGGCGACGAGGTGTCGCAGGATGTCCAGCTTCCGAGGCGCATCCTCCGCTCCTGTCTTCATGGAACACTGGAACAGGGAGTAAATCTGGAAGCCAGCTGTTCCCTCCCTGCTGCTCGTGAAAAGCACGCGCCCATGGAGAAAGGCCAGCTCAGTCTTTCCAAGCGGCCAACAAAGGCAGGAGGAAAACAGAAAACTGGTCTCTCTCATCCCGCGTCATAAGAGGCAGCAAAAACGAAGGCCCGCCAAACGCAAACCGCAGCCAAGTGGGAGTGGTGTGTTGGCCACTGCGCAGGGGTAGGGGAGGGGCAGGAAAAAGTGGTGGAGGTGTGGCGGAGGGCTGGGAGTAAAAAGGCTGGGGCGTACTAGGCCGTGCGTGGGGAAAAGAAGGGGCAAGTGCGCGCTGGCTCGCCCAGCGGAGGGAGGCGGAGGCAAAGCAGAGGCCGGGATTGGACTCCCTCTCTCTCCCTCTCGTCCCCTCCCCGCCCATCCACTCTTTGGCCCTCTTCTCAAGGCGCTTCCCCCCTCCTTCCTCCCCGGCCCTCCTTTGTTGCCTACTAATTACCTCCGGGCAGAGTTGGCCAGACGACGCGTTCAAATGGCTACACGGGAGGGAAAGGGACGAGGGGGGCGGCCTTTGTGCAAATGGCAGGTGGGCAGGGCGAGAGGACGAAGGAAGGGGGGGGGGTAGGGCACGTGAACTGAGCGCGGCATCTGCTCAACGCGACTGCAAATATGCAAGGGAGGAGGGGCGAGTGAGACACCTCCCCTTTGCCGCTGAGTCAGCCTGTCCAACGGATGGGAAAAGGACAGTCATCCTTTGCCAGGCAACGGAGCGCAGGGCGGAAAGGAAATGGGCAAGTTGCAAGGTGAAAAGGGGCGCTATAGGGGGATGCCGTAAAAAGGAGTACTGGGCAATAGGCAATGTTCGCCACGTCTAATATATGATAAGCGGTATATAGACGTTGTATCGATTTATAGACGTTCAGAAAATTTTTCGCGATTTCTTTTATTAGTCGGGAAAAATTTCCTCCGACTATTCCCTCCGCCTATTCTGGCATGGCTTTTTTTTGGCCTACACCCCCCCCCCCGGTCAACAACCTACCCACCCCCCCCCCCCGGTCGACGACCTACCCACCCCCCACAAATTGCCCCCAAATTTCCACTACATTGTGAACTTTTTTTGTGCCAAACCGATTTAATGTCGTTGATTCATGACATTTTTGCTAACATGAGTCATCGTATTGCACAGCATTGCCCATATTGATGAATTTTGACCTAAAAATTGATTTTTTTCTAATATATTGAATAACATGTTTGTTATAACATAGGTACGGGGTGCCTTGAAACATTAAGAATCTGGGTACAGGCTGCCTATGTTATAACATAGGTACGGGGGGAGGACATTGAAACATTACAAATCTGGGTACAGGCTGCCTATGTTATAACATAGGTACGGGGGGAGGACATTGAAACATTACAAATCTGGGTACAGGCTGCCTATGTTATAACATAGGTACGGGGGGGGCTTGACACATTAAGAATCTGGGTACAGGCTGCCTATGTTATAACATAGGTACGGGGGAGGACATTGAAACATTACGAACGGAGCATTTAAGTTACAAATCTGGCAGTTTATCAGTAATTTTCACTCAAACTACTAGCACAATGGGTATCGATCGAAAGCTGACAATCTTCCCGACCTGCCTGTGCCCTTTGTTTGCCTGGAAATTGTGCCTAAATCGAAAACTGAAATAGGCGGTATTTTTAGTCGGATATCTTTTATAGACGGGACTTTTTTTTTACGTTAACGGGGCGTCAAACGCAAAAAAAAATTTCTGAATGGCGAACATTGGCAATAGGGGGGTTTCAGGCAGGGTTCAGCGAGAGCCCGGAAGGGAAGCCCTGGTTGCGATGGCTGCGGGTGAGCGGAGTAGGGGGGGGAGCAGAGGGGAGGGGGTGAAATTGACTGGGGGGAGTTTTTTGAGGCGCGGGTAGGAGTGGCTGAGTGTGTGGACGGCGGAGGGCCCCAGGCCGCATCGATCCACTCAGGCCGGTTGCTGGGGGTTTCCGCGCCCCCCACACAGCCCCAACCACCAACAGCGCCCCCTAGCGACCCGCATGTGACCTCTCATGCCCTATTCGGCCCAGCACCACGCGCTGTCTCTCTGTTTACGCCCGCCCACAGGTCGGCAGTGTTCACTGAAGCTTTGCATTCCATTGCATTACGCCATCGAAGTCTTTTTTGCAGCCGAAATGAAATGCCCAACAAAGAGAATGCCAACAAGAGGACGAAAAAGCCATATGACAGAAAAAGACCAGTGAAAAGACTCTGGCAAAATAGTTGGCTAAATTGCAGCTCGCAGCTGCAATTTCAAGGACTCAAAAATAATGGCAAAACGATGAGAAATAAAATGATGCAACAAATGGTGTGCGCACATACTTGACTCTGCCTATGATCCATAAGGCAGAGGCGCAATCGCTACGCAAAGATGGAAGCTGGAACTTGCTAAGGTAAAGCAAGATGGGGATGGCTAAGCTAAGGATGAGGCAAAATGAAGACTGAGAGGGGGCGGGTTAGAGATGAGTGGACGGCTAGAGGAGGAGGTCGAGCAGGTCCTTGTCCAGTGCCGGGCTCTTCTTGCCCTCCGCCTTCTGGTTGGGCGGCAGCGGCCCCGTAGCCGGCTTCAATTCAATCACGCCTCATGGGGGAGTGAGTAGAGAGGAAGAAAAAGAGGTAGAACCTGCAGCGACGGCTGAGGTAGACGACTTGGCTCTCCGTGGGCCCCGTAGACCTCCTGCAGTGTGACGGTGCTCTTTTCCTCTCCTGCACCCTTAGCAATTGCTCCTAGTTGATGTGAGCAGGAGTAGCTTCTATACCTTCCTTGGCAGCCGGCTCGCCGATGGCCAGCTTCTTGAAAATCCTTTCTGCACCTCCTGCATGCATTAGGCGTTTGTGAATTTGAAAGAAAGAAAAAAAGGAACCGGATTGAGGCTGAGCGGTGCTGGAGCAAGGCTGCTCCGTGTCTGTCAGCACCACCGTCGAAGCGTACTCCGACCCTTCACGTTTCTACAATTCACAGCTTCTGATAAATCTAACTTATAACTAATCATTAAGTGGCACGTAACGAATCAGTAATGATGGTCTTTGTACGAAAAAAAGAATGACCTCAAGGCCTTTGTCGCACTGGTGCATAAGCTTGATGGCCTGGCTGGAGTTGAGCTGAGGCTTGGGGAGGAGACTGCGAAAGCCGTCCCCACTCGGCACCCGCTGGCGGCTGCAAACTTCTCCCACCTCCTCCACCGAAGCACTGCGTAGTTGAGCTACTTCCATTCGTCCAGGACGCTGTCGTCGATGTTCTGGTTGAGATGGGCCACGGAGCCGGAGCGACTCGGGGCCGGCGAGCGACGCCCCACCACACCTTCCAGCACCGCTCGATCACCGCCTGCTCAGCTGCTGAGTATGAGGAGGGGAGGAGGGGAGATGGAGGAGGAGAGGACCCGTGGGCTGCCACATGCCGGGGAAGAGGGCGCGTTTCTTGGGCCGCTCGGGGATGATCTCGCAGTAGATGGCCTTCCACTTCCCGATGCCGGAGCAGTTGCCCGCGTCCGAGTCTCCCGGCTGGTCGATGCACGCCGCGAACTTCACGCTCCGTCCAAACCTAAGCGGCGGCCCTTGCTCAGGCGGGCTGGAGTTGAGAGAAAAGAGAAGTGGAACCAGTCGGAACGAGGGACGCCGGCGGGCTGTATGAGACCGTTGGGTGCGTAGACGTAGCGACAGGGGAGCGTTTCCCCGTTGGGGTCCGCCCGGTCGCGCAGGATAACAGAGTAGGAGGGGGCCACGAAGTACAGGAAGCCCTCGTCCACCTCCAGCGGCTCCACCAACTCCACCGCCACCGCCAGCCACTCCACGCCCTCCGCCTCCATGTACAGCTCCAGCTCTGGGGTGAGGCAGTCTGGAAGAGAGTATGTTGGAAGAGAGTAGTAGGTGAGGAGGATAACCGATGGCCTCCTTGTGGGAGCGATGGTAGGCGCGAACGATGGCGGTGCGGTACTTGATGACGCGATTGGAGATGGAGCCGGAGTCGATGCCGAATGCCGCGGCCGTGCCCAGGATCACCAGCCCGTTGAAGATGCGGGAGATCAGTTTGCCCACCTTCAACTCTGGACAGTCTGGAAGAGAGAGAAGGAAGGAGAAGCTGCCTCTTCGCCGGAGGAAAGGGTGATGAAGTCCTGGATGAGGACGTGTGAGTGGAGAGGGAGGCGGGGGTTTCGGTCGCGTCCACGAATGTCCCGTGCCTCCCAGGCCGTCAGCGTGGAGTCCAGGTCGTCCTCCGGATTGGCCACCACGTAGCGGGAGGATTGGGTCTCCAATGGTGGTGCTCATTTGTGGGGCCATGGGGAGGATAGGATGAGTAGAGAGAACGAGAAAGGCATCGTCGGGGCGAATGATGCGGCTTAGGTCGGCCACGTTGAGGGAGCCGCCGTGGAGGCGCGTGTTGATCACCGTCACTGTGCTCTCCGCTCGCCCCATCAACTAATATCCATCCTTTTAGATCCCATTTCATCGTCGGCTTTTAGAACCTTGAGGTGGGACTCGTATTTGTTGTCCTTGGTGACGGTGAGGAGGGCACTGGTGGCGTTCACCTCCCGCACATTCATCACAATGTGTTCTCAAAGCTCTCATTCATTGAAGAGGAAAAGTGCTGGAGGGACTGTAGGAGGACCGGTGCGGGTCTTGGCGTTCTGCTTGCCCTGCAGCTTGAGGCCCTTGCTGATGGAGGGCGTGAAGAAGTGGTCCACGTCCTGACGCAGGTCCTCCACCCCGCCCGTCGTCGACTGAGCCCGCTGTAGGAACTGCAACCAAGCACCTCTCAATTGCAAAGGGGAGGAGTTCAGTCGGGAGGATACGCGGTCGAAGTTGATGGGGAATTGAAGCAGGACTGTCTGAGCGCCGTTCTGGGCTGGGCGCGGGTCATCCTTCATCGGCACTGCGGCCACCTGAGATGAGAGGTTGGAGAGGCTGGTGAGAATGGGAGCGCGGGGGACTGTGAGGGGTGGAAGTGGAACCTGGAAGAGCTCGGGGCGTCGGATGGCGGAGATGCGGCGGAAGTCGGGTACCTCGTCGGGGCCGGCGTTGGCCTGATCCGCGGTGAGGCGGCAGACGTAGCTCACCGGCGGAGGACGCAGCAGGGCGCGCGGCAGCATCTTCACCGCCTCCTTCGGCACTTCCAGCACCTCAACAATAACACCGATCCCTTTTAACATACTTTCCAATTTCCGACTTTGGAATCTTCTTCTTCTTTTGGAAGAAATAATCTTCTTTTTCTTCTTTTGGTATTCTTCTTTTGGAACAAAGAAATGGAAAGGAAGAGAGAGAGAACCTTGAAGGTGTCCGCATCGACGGCGACGACGCGAGCGGTGCGAGAATCGACCTTCTGGACGCGCATGCGGGACCAGAGGCCCTGCTCGTCCTTGGCCAGGCACGGACGCCCCTCCTCCAGACAGCCCAGCGACTCCAGGCTCGCCAGCCCCTCGCCCTTCCCCAGCTCCGATCGGTACTCATCCGACGTCACTCAATCCCCCATTCTATAGTCCACGCCAGCTCTTGCTCATGGAACAATGCTCGGCTGAGAGAAGAAAGGGCAAGAACCAGTGAGATAGTCCTCCTGACGAATGAGGCCGAACTGGTCCCAGCTCTGGATGTAGCTGAAGATGAGGTTCTCCAGAGGCTCTCCCTCCGGACCCCACTGCTCCGGGTAGGCCAGCGGCACGTCTTCCTTCTGCGTCATCCTTCCTAGTCTCGCCTCTCTTTCACCTTCAATAGTTTCAATTGTGCCACCATTTAGGATTACGTTCTACTGCAACCCTGGGCTCTGCACAAACGCAGGAAATGGCAGTGATGAAATTTGCCGGCTGACTAGAGTGAGCTACAGGCGGAGGGGGGATTTGGTCCATCGCATTTGCACGCGCAACAAAAATGGAAGCCAAAACAACCTTGCAATGGGAAGGGAAGAGCAAGATTGGCCGTAAAGATAGTTCAGATAAAATTTTTTACATTATTTTACTAACTTATCTATTAGAAATAACTTGTTTGAATAGTATACTCAAATAGATTGAAAATAGCGTGACTGATGAAAGCATGATGTTCTGGCCAGATGGGCGCTGAAAGAAAGTTTGCAGCGAGGCCTACCGTAGTGGCTGGGTAGAGCGAGGAGCGTGGCAGGAGTTGGTGGGGTAGCAGGGGAGGATAGTGCGCGCCCTTCCATCCCGCCTGTCCACTCCTCAAAAGCCACCACTCCGCTGCCCACATCATCCAGCCATGAGCACCGTCCTCAAGAGCCAGAACGCCGGCGAATCCTCCAGCAGCCAGGAGAAGAGCAAGGCTCCCGGCAAGGTCCTGTGCCCCTTTTCCATCTGGAACTGGGGCTAGCAGAGCATGAGATGATTGATTTAGACCTGGGCTCTGTCGGACTTCGACATCGGGCGGCCGCTGGGCAAAGGCAAGTTCGGCAACGTCTATCTGGCCAGAGAGCGACAGTCCAAGTTCATCGTCGCCCTCAAGGTTCTGCTGGCCAGGGAGAGAGGCAGGGAGGAGGAGAGAAAGGGGCTGAAGGTGCTGTTCAAGACGCAGCTGCAGAAGGCGGGCGTGGAGCACCAGCTGAGGCGGGAGATCGAGATCCAGTCCCACCTCCGCCACCCCAACATCCTCCGCCTCTACGGCTACTTCTACGACGACTCCCGCGTCTACCTCATCCTCGAGTACGCCGCCCAAGGGGAGCTCTACAAAGTCGGCCCTTTCCCTTTTCACATGAGGTGCAGTGAGATGATGTGATGCGCGGATGCATAGATGCTGCGGAAGGAGGGAGCGTTTTCGGAGGAGAAGGCGGCGGTGATGATCCACCAACTGGCGGACGCGCTGCAGTACTGCCACTCCAAAAGCGTCATACACAGAGATATCAAACCGGTGTGCCATTTCTCTCCTCAAACCGAAAATCAAACCTCATCCTCAAACCGAAAATCCGAAACGGGGTCATCCACGGCGACACTGGGAACGGGGGCTGCCATTTCTCTCCTTCAATCTTTGATGGGGTGAGGAAGAGAAGGAATGAGCAGGAAAATTTGCTGCTGGGGGCGAAGGGAGAGCTGAAGATCGCGGACTTCGGCTGGTCCGTCCACGCCCCCTCCTCTAGAAGGGCCACGCTCTGCGGCACCCTCGACTATTTGCCCCCGGAAATGGTCACCTACCCAGTTCCCTTTACAAACCCCATCAATTCCACTTTGTCTTCAGGTTGAAGGACGTAGCCATGACGAGAAAGTGGATATGTGGAGTCTGGGTAAGATACTTTGTTTGTTTGCAACTGATACTTTGTTTTGTTTTGTTTTATTTTATTTTTTAATTTTTTCAAAATTCTTGCTCCACTCTATCAAAATTTTTGAATTTGACTGATATCGGTAATTAATCTTTTTTTCTAAATATATTTATTTAGATAAATTTGCAAAACTCTAATCAGCGAAATTGTGAAATAATTAGATTGGTCTGAAGGCGTCCTTTTGTACGAGCTGCTGGTGGGGAAGCCTCCGTTCGAGTCGGAGAACAACGAGCAGACCTACGGCGCCATCCTCCGCTCCCATTACTCCTTCCCTCCACACGTCTCCCAAGGAGCACGCGGCCTTATTGGACAGGTTATCTTTCCTCATTCCCTGAGACTCGTCATGAGACAGAATTCGTTGAGCTGCTCGTGAAAGAGGCCAAAGACCGCCTCTCCCCAGACGGCGTCAAAGCTCATCCCTGGCTTCAGCAAACGCTGCAGCGAGCGCAAAGCGGCAAGGAGAATGCCGACAAGCCTTCCTAACACTCATTTGCCGCGCTGTGATGGCCCGTCGGACGTTTCACCATTTTCCTTTGCCTACTCTCCTTCTTATGCCGCCCTGTATTTCAATTGTGACCGGCCTTTTATATCTATTCCAGAGGACATGCCATGTTTGAGACGATATGTTGCGCTGGCCTGTTTACAGATGTGGGACTTTGCGAGTGTCTTTTTTTGGGATGGCAAAAGCTTGAGAGGAGGCATAATAGTAATCTCTGCATGGGTGAGAGGAGGCGGAGAAGTGGGGAAGGCGGAAACAAAGCATCGCATGGAAGCCTTCTCACAACAGGTGGCAACTGACGTAGATTGAATGGATCAGGGCTGGGAGGTGAGGGAGGAAAGAGCGGGAAAGACGCCTTCTGTATATCCCGTCTCAGCTCCAAGTACAGGCCTCGAAGCAAGCGAAAAGCAGAGTGGGAGAGGAAGAGCTGAAGACGAGAGAGACAGGGCCTAGGCTAGCGATGCAGTGGAGGAGGCCGCTCCCTCCACACGGGGCAAGAATAGGCGAGAAGGAAGGAAGGATGGGGCTCAGTTGACGGTGGGAGGGGCTGTCTGGTGTGGCTGCAGGGGGGCGTGGTGGTGAATGTCGAAGAGTTCGGGGGAGCTTTTCCGGAAGCTCTCCTTGAACCAGGCCTTCAGACGACCCGCCCGTGAGCCCTTCCCTCCACGACCCGAGGAATCCGACTCTGTTGAGTTCGCCTGTACCACATTACTTTTCTTATTTCGAATGCAAGCTTCATAGATACAAGCTCTATAAATGCTATTTCTCCAATGACAAATGAATGGAACCTTGGTGAAGACAGGGTTTTTCTTCATCTCCACAGTGTCCAGGTCGGTGAGGGTGTGACGGCGAGGGTCGCGGCGCTTCTCTGAAGCCCCTCTACTGCGAAAGCGAATCTTCTGCGATATCCTGCACTCACTCCAATTCGCAAAGGAAGCTGTATGAACACCTGGATAGGAGCTCACCTGGAGATAGGCTTGGCCTCATCGGCCCGTGAGACGCGGGAGGATCGTTGTGAGGCGGTGCGAGACACGGGCGCCGCGGCCACGGGCGTGGGGCAGGCAGGGGGCGTCGGCGAAGGCGGGGAGCGGGGCGTGGACTCGCTGGAGTTCCGCTGCAGCTGTCCCCCGGCCGGACTGCGCCCATTGGGCAGCAGCTCCTCGTCGGACTCGTACCAGGGGCGGGGCATGCGTGGGGAAGGGGTGGCGGTGGGCTGCGGTGGCGCCGGCACATGGGGCGTGGAGTCGGAGGAGGCGCTGGTGAGGAGGGAGGAGGAGGAGGCGGCCTCCTTGCGCTGCGAGGAGGCCAGCAGGGGGCTGGAGGCGCCGGTGGAGGAGTAGTCGGAGCTGGTGAAGGGGGCCTTGGCGGCGGGGTCGCTGAGGGCGGGTGGGGGTTGCCCAGAGACTGGCTGGTCTCGGCTGGCCTCGGGGGGCGGGAGGGAGCTGGTGGTGGAGTAGTCGCTGGTGAGGCTGAGAGCGTCGGCGGCGGCCTTCTGGTCCTCAGGCCAATCGGGTCCTTGGCTCCAGCTGCCGACCTCCCGCCGGCGCTGGCCGGACATTACTTTGTTGAGGCGGCGGGAGTCGCGGATCATGGAGCCGTCCGTCTGCAGCTTCTTGAGCTTCTCGCGGGTCTCCGGGCTGAGGACGTCCAGGAGGCTGTCGGAGGTGCCGGCGACGTTGAGGTGGCGCATGTGCATGCCCAGGCCGGCCACCTTGGCCTGGTCCCCGTCCGCGTCCTCCTCCCGTCCGCGGGGGCCGGCGATGAAGATGCGGCGGGCGCTGTAGATGTTCTCCTCCCGCCGCCGGCGCATTTCCTCCACGGCCATCTCCAGCTCGTTCCTTCGCTGAGCATCGTCGGCTGGTGGGGGCGGGGACGCGGTGCCGGTAGCGCTGGTGGCCTTGGCGATCTCTGCGTCAATATCCCGCTCCTGAAAGGCCTCGCGGGCCTCCAGGACTGGGCGACTGACGGCGGGTCTAGGGTGGCGCGGAGTGTCCCGGGAGTGGGGGCGCTGGCGCTTCTTGGCGGAGGCGGTGGGGCGGCGGACGTTGAAGATGGAGCGGACGATGGAGTGCTCGGTCTTGACGGGCTCGGAGTGCTCGTCGCGGGCGCCGTTGACGCGGCGGAGGAGGTCGGACATGTCTGTGAAGGAGGAGCTCATGAAGCCGTCCTCGGAGGAGGCGGGGTCGGAGGAGGCCGCGCGGGGTTCCGGAACGGCGCTGGAGGGGCCGTTGGCGCCGTTGCTGGGGAGGGGTCCGAAGAGCCAGTCGGCGTAGACGACGAAGGTCTCGGCCAGCTTGCACTGGTCGGACATGTGGGAGACCATGGCGCTCATGTTGTCGCCGGAGGGGCGGACGACGGAGGGGCCGAACATCAGCGCCAGGTTGCGGGCCTCCATCTTGTTGGCGCCGCAGTTGGCCGCCACCTTGTTCAGGTGGAGGGCGAGGAACTTGAGGGTCTCGAAGTTGTGGCAGGGGAGCTTGTGGACGAGCTGGCGCAGCTTGGCGAGGCGGTGGGAGTGGGAGGGGATGCGGTTGGCGTCGATGAAGTAGGGATAGTATTTGTCGGTGAGGAGGGGGTCGGGCAGTTTGCGGAAGAAGGACTTGAGGAGGGAGGAGACCACGTTCACGTCCTTCCAGCGGGGATCGGCGAAGTTGACGTGCTGGAAGCCGCGGTCCAGGTCCGCGATCAGTGTGTTCACGGCCGCCGTGTTGCCGGGGATGCGGTAGATGCCGACCGTGGACAGCCCGTGGGCCTCCACGACCCGGATGCAGAGCCTGACCAGCAGCGGCACGAAGTCCTCATCCCCAGCTGTGGGGCAGGCGGAGAGGGCAGTGCTGAAGACTGCGCCTCCGCCCCCTGAAGTACTGCTAGGCGCCGCAGGACAAGAGCCGCTCTTCATCACCCGTTTGCGCCAGCCCTTGCGACCTCGACCCGGAGTCCCGCTGTTGCTGCCTTCGCTGCTGTCCTCTGCAATCGCCACGCCTTCACTCATCCGCCCAGGAAAGCTGGAGAAGTGGAGGAGCGGGGAGGTGGAGTGAGGAGGGAGGAGGAGTTGTGGGAGTGGGGGGCGAAAGGAGAGAATGAAGGAGCATTTGGCGAAAAGCCTGGCATACCTACCCAGGAGGGGCTGACTGCGTCGAACGCGAACCTTCACACAGTCAAGCCTCACCAACTGCCCCCCAACCTCCTAACCACTCGCTTCTCCCCACCCCCGCACCTATTTTTCCGTGATTCAAGAATAGCTGACTATTGCCGCCTGACACATAGACCCGGGCGGAAAAAAGCTAAGGCCAACTCCAAAAGGCGTCCTATTGCAGAGCACACACGCACAATGGGAGCCAACAATTGGCCAGGGGACGGGCATCTCCTTTCAGTCAACAAGGATCGCTTTCTGCCCCCCCCCCCCCCCCCCTCCCTCCACCCCCGTTTCGAGTCATCGCCTGAAAAAGCAGAGGGTGTGCGCGTAGATTGACTGGTGCATGGCGGGTAGCCCATGGCAACGCGGATGAAAGGGCTTCCTTCCCTCCATTCACCAGCGCCACCGCTAAAAGGCCGCCGCTAAGCCGTCGCGCCCGAAACGGCGCATTATGAAAGGCCCTCCTTCTCTCTCTCCTTCTCTGCCCCTCCATCCTCCCCCCTCCATCCCTCAGCCTCTCTCCACGCCTGGAAAGAGAAGCGGAAGGGTTTAGGGGGCGACACATTGGGGGGCGCTGAGGAAAGGGCCTGGCTGCCTCCTATCGATTGAGCCTCCTCCTGCCTGCCTGCCTGTATACAGACCGCCGCATACGCATACATGGGGAGGCGCTGAATGGCCCCGGAGGTGAGGCTTGGGGGGGAGGAGGATGGGGGGAGGCGGAGGCAGAGGGGGGAGGCAGACTCTCCCATCCCTCCACCCCAGCAAACCCTCCTCCTGCCAGCAGGCTTTAGACTGAGAGGAGCTATATTGCCTTCTCGGGCCGGATATTGAAAGAGCTCCTTCAAGCACCACTCCTCCCCACCACCACCTTCCAAAACCCAGCAATGAGGAGGCAATGAGAGCTTTCACTGACACTATCTCAGCACAGCATCTTGGCAGGGGCTTGAGGCGAGGGATTTGGACGGAGAGTTCGGCCAGCTAATGCCTTCCTTGCAAAAACAACTGACACTTAGCGGGGAGTGAAGGGAGGGAAGAAATGGAGCGAGCAGCGCAGAAAGAGCGACTTCACGCCTTCCCTTCCCCACCCTTCCTCCACCCACCTCCTCCCTCCCCTTCCCTAACCTCCCCTCCCCTCCGGCTCACCTCTCCTCACCTACTCCCCATAATCGCCCCCCGCCTTCTGCTTCTACTACTGCCCTCCTATAAGCCTTTCTTCTTTTCACTATGCCATCATTCACGCACCTACTGCTGAAAACTGCGCCAAAAATGAGGCAGCAGCGCTGCGATTGTCGGATAAGGCACGGACGTTGGCCAAATCAGCTGTCAGTTTGCATCGGCCTCTAGAGTGGGTGTTGGTGTGGGAAAGGGTGAGAGTTGATGGACGGAACAGGTGGTTGGGTACTTACTTTTGGTATGAGTGGAGGTGGAGGTAGATGGAGCGGGAAGAGGGGCGGAGAGAGTGGCCCCGGCTGATTTGGCCGCCTTGGGCTTGCCTGGGCCAGCCGCACGGGCTTCGTAGCGTTTCAGGATCAGTGCCATCTCTCCATCAACCGCTTCCCCGCCCGTCTTCTCATCGCTCGCTTCCGCCTAGCAATCCAGTATTTTCAATTCTTCCTCACCCCACCACATTGCATCCGCTTTCGTCGTAAAGAAAATGGAGAGAAAGATGGAAAAGGGAGGCCTTGTCTAGGCCAGCTGCGGAATGAAACAGAAGGGCGGGGGAATGGCTGAGAGGAGGAGGAAAAGTGAAAAGTGAGACTGGGGAGAGGCGTCTGGGAGATTGCGTTTGGGGGCGAAGGAGCGAACTCTCTGCCGCAGCCCCGCACCGACGCACACTCTCCCGCTTTTTCTTCTACCCCCTCCCCTTCCCTTACCCCCTCAACCCCCCCCCCCGTTTACAACTCCCACCAGCAGCAGGCCAGGGGCAAAGCTCCACTCCTCCCCTCCCTCCTGTCCGCTCCCTGTCCCATATCCTCCCCGCCCATCTCAGCGGGCCCAAAACGAGATCGCCCCCCGGCTCCGATCACCACCTCGATAAAGCCGAAAACATCCACCAGGCCGCTCGCCTTGATAACCCCGGCTTTCTTTTCACTGACACCTTTTCTGTCGCTCAACTCCAACCTTTCACACCTTGCGAGTCACATACACTTCACTTTATGTCACCTCCTGCCATGAAAACCAGTGGAGGTTGGGAAAGAGGCAATGTAGAAAGGCTGGGCGTTGAAAGGAGCCAGTTACCCGGTGTGCAGCGGAGCGCTGCAAGTCGGTGATCCATCCGAGCATCTCCTCTTGACTCTCAGCGGCCAGCAAATGTTCCCTGGACAAACCCACATCAAACCCATCAAACCCATGACTGGCGGAAGAGTTGGCGGAGGAATTACCGTTGGTCCTGCGTGCTCAGACGGAGGACGTTGGGGAGCTCTGCGTCATAGCAGATGTCCACGATCCCTCCGCCGCAGTTCACCACCCGTCCCTCTTCCGCCTTCAATTCATTTTATTACCCATTCTTCTCTATCAGCCGCGCCAAACATTTCATTTCTCATTTCTCAACATTTCTCTTACAGTCGCATTTTAGGACCATTTTCAAACGGTCCAATTAGCGAGGCTGGACTGGAGAATGGAAGGCAGCAGGTGGTTTTGGCATGAAAGCTGCGGCGGTGTCTACTACCTTGCAAAGGCCATTGGGCGAGAGGCAAGAGGGGGAGCTGATGAGAATGGGGTGAAAAACAGGCTGTCAAGGGCATGACAATGATGAGGGGAAAAGGGAGCGCCCCTCTCTCTCCCCCTTCAACCGCCATTGACCTGCATAAACAAGGGACGTGCGAAGCGGAGGAGGGCTGGGCAGCCATATGAACAGCCACAACAAGACGCATACGCACTGAGAGAGGGCCTTCCTCCTCTCATCCCCTTCTCTGCTTTCCCCCCAGCCTCCATGACTAGCCTGGAGCAAAGTGGATGCCCGCAACGGGGCATATAGAGGGCCAGCAGAGGCTTTCCCAGCTCCATTGAGAAGGGGAGGGCAGACTCATTGAGGAGGCCTTACCAGCGGGCTGGCGGAATTGGCTTAGCGGGCCCTGAGGCTGAAAAGGGACGGGAGGGACTGAGTGAATGCTTCCCTCTATTAGCCTACCACGCCTCTCCGTCCAGACTCGCCATGGCCCCAGCCCCCCCCCTCTGCCTCCTGGGAGCAGGTGTAAACACGGGAGGCTCTGGGGGACGGGGAGAAGGACAGAGACACACTCAGCACTCCACCTCCTGTCCAATATTCTCACTCCCCTCTGCACTCCCCCCCTCTGGCCTTGTGTCCTTCCCTCCCCGCCCGCCTCCCCTGGCTGTCCTCCACGCTGGTCACTCAGACACAGGGCGCGCAATAACAAGAGCCTCCGACTCAATCAGACCCTCCCTTTCCCCCTCAGCGCATATCACAATCTGCCAGGTTCCATGAGCTCCCTGTTCACAATGCCCAGGAAGATTACATGCGAACTCACCCCTCTGCATCCTGCCTAGCCATAACAATCCTCCACCCTTTTCATCCTATACTACCTGATTCACCCAGTACACTAGGCAGGCATGCAGATGCATCTATCTATCGCCACCTCCACCATCAACAATGCTGATAGATGGAGCAAATTGGGGAAGAGCGGGTGTAAAAGAAGGTGCAGAGGATGAAGGAGGTGTGAAAAGGAGGCTTATGCCCAGGGCGAAGGTGGCGGTCTTTCTTGGCCCCTTTCAGAGCAGCCAGCGGCATGGACCTGAGATCGGCGCTCGCATCTTTCTCAAGAGGCTCTTTAGCCGCGCTTAGTGGACGAGAGAGGGACGGAGGGAGGGAGGGAGGGAGCAGGGAGGGGAGGAGAAGGGTAGGAGAGGAGGGGAGGAGAGAGAGAGCGTCGCTACGGGGCTGGAATAGGAGCAGAGTGGCTGTCCTGGAGTGAGAGGCGGAGTGAGGAGAAGGCAGGCAGAGCCAGCAGCACACACAGGAATGGGTAAATACAGCACCCACTCCTTCCTGCTTCAAGCCTATCTATAGACGCCGACGGCTGTCTCCACGAACGCTCACGATTGCATCCCCACCTTCCATCCTCCTCTTGCTCTACCTCCCTTCCTTCCTCTCACCCTACCGCCTCCCCCATCCACCAACCCTCCCCTAAATGGAAAAAGGCTCTGCCCGGCAAGTTGCAGGGGGGCGCCGGGATTGCCTGCTCCCAGACCCTGGCCAACTCCCTATTCAATCTCCCCGCATTCACCTCCTGTGCCCCCTCAACCGCACACCTCCCCCTCTAACCCCTCCTCCCCTGCCGCACCAACCCCCCTCCCTGTGCCCAGCCTATGTGCGCCAGTGTGAAACCAGTCGCCCCGCATGGACTCCCCCCATATACACACACTCCCTCACAGCCGCAGCATTCAATTCACATTCTACCCTCCCTCCCCGCCTAGCCCCCACACTCCATCACTCCACTCAGCCCTCATCCTCTCCACCCCTGCCTCCTCACCAGTGCGCCTGGACAAATGAGGGAGGCCCGGCCGCCCTGAGTCATCCAGTACAAGGTCAGTCTGGAATCATGGCCGATTTTTACTGCCGCCTCGCATCATTACGCGCATATGGCGGCTCCCACACAGCACCCCCCTTCCCCCTTCACTCTACCTCTAGCTCCCTCCCGCTCTCTGACCCAAAGCCCGCATTCATTTCACTGCGGGAGATGGCATCCTATGCTCTCTTCCGCACCTTCCTTATGAAGCCTACCTTGTAAGGGATAAAAAGGAGAGAGAGACGAGGCAGGCTGGATAGATCGATGAGTAATGGGGCCTGGCTAAACGTCGCTCACGCAGCTAGCCTGACCTATTCCTTCCCCCTCCCTACTGCCCCCGTCCGTCCGTCCGTCACCCAGGACACCCTTCAGCCCCTCCTCCTCCCTCAACCCTCCCCACCCCGACCTTTCAAGCCCTCACATCCACTCCAGGTCTCCAATTTCAGCGCCAACTGGAAAAAAGCAAGGCGTAAGTGTTTGTATACCTTGTTGGCGGTGCGGAGGCGAAGAAGGCCGCTGCAGCTCAGGCTCGCGAAACTTGGCGTCCATCGACCGCCTCGAGCTGCACTCCCCAACGACACCTATACACCCAAACCTTCTCCCTCCAACAGGAGAGGGGGATGCGTGACCTGGCAATGCTGGAGCCATCCTTGGCGCAGGGGGGCAGCCGCAGTCTCCGTCTTCATGCTCGCCATGAATTCCACTGCCGCATTCTGCTCTGCAGCCGGCATCCACTTTTCTCTCCAGGGTTCTGGGAAGGAGCGAGGTGTGAAGAGGGTAAGAGGAGAAGGATGGGGAGAGGAGGGAAGTGGGCGGAAACCGGGCCTTCATGGAGAGAGGGAAGGCCGCGGGCGAATGAACTTCGCCAGGCCAATGTGCGCTGGGGAGGTTTTTCAGGGTCAAGGGGTCTAGCCCCATCCATGGCCCCCTCTCCCTCCCTCGACTGGAAAGAAGAAGGGGCGTAAGTAAAGGACGAACCTCCAGCAGGGGCGGAGGAGGCGTCCCAGTCCGCGCGAAAACCTTCAGCACTCGTATCCCCTGCAAGCACAATCCCCACTGAGTCATGGAAGGGGGCTCTGTGAAATGGCTTCGTAGGGGAGAGAGAGGAGAGAGCCTGGGAGGCCAGAGGTGATCAATCTGCACACGCCTCACCAGCCGCCGCTATACACACACTGACACCATTACCAAAAGGCCCTTCCGCTGCCTACAAGGCATCATAGGAGAGGACAGGGGAACGCCACTGCTATTGAACTAATTCATTTGAATTCTCTATCCTTTCTCACCTTCAGCATCCGCTCATGGTCAATGGGTTGGTAAGACTGCAAGGGTTGAGGCTTGGCGGTGTTGGGGGAAGAATGGGAGATGAGGAGTGGCTGATGAGATGCAACTGATGCCTAGTCTCCTGCCCCCTCCCAATGTACACCTGGTCACACAGCCGCCCCCCGCCCAAGGGGAGCAACTAATTAACCGACACTCTCTCCTCCTCTCTATTGCACGCGACACACCCGCTCCGCCAAAGATGGGAGGATTGCGTTGCCCTCATCTGCCCCAAGAAGTGGGCAAGGAGACTGGCGGAGCTGGAAAAGGCGCGGAGGATAGTTGGGGGAGGGTGTGGGGGATGGAGCTTTTTGGAGAGCTCGGGAGAGATGCGAGGGGTGCGATAGGCTCTGCACAAGGCCCGCTCTCCTTTTGGCCCCTCTCCGAGTATCCTGTCAATCATTCCCTCTTTTTTTCCTAAACTCAAGTAAGCTTTGCGATTGAAGCAAAATTCATCTGCTTCTGCTTAAAAATGGCGCAAAGAAGGCCTGTGGAGGGAAAGAATGGGATGGCAGGAAATAAATAATTTGAGGTGCTGCGAAATGCCGCCCCGTTTTAGCAGACAGAAGGAGGGCTTGTCGGGTCTGCTTGGCTTTGGTAAGCCGGGAGGGCCTATAATTAGGCAGGGAGGATTGAGGTCGGCAGTAGGGGAGGAGGAGGCGGTGAAGGCAAGCTTGCTCAGGCGCAAACATCATCTGCTCTCCCATCCTCTCCACAGATTTAACCCCCAGCCCGCTCTGTCAATGCCTATTGACCTTTCAGATTAGGCAGGCTCAAAATTTTTCAATGATGCACATTTCCTGCTCACAAACTGGAATTCGAGAAATAAGAGGACCATACGAAATTTTACGATTCTAATGTTTGTATAATTTGAAAACTAACGAAATCACTCTTCTCGTTTAACCTACCAAAATATCAAATTTTATTGCCTTTTGACCAGTTATTATGCGGCAGGTGAATGGTTAGCAAAATGAGGTGATGAAAGGGCAACAGAAATGGAAGCAGGTGGATGGCCAAGTAGGTGGCTGGAGCCAGAGCTGAGACCAGAGCCAATCCATTTTCCATCCAGCTATGCCGGCGCCCCTTCCTTTTTACTCCCTCCCCTTTCGCCCTCCTCCTCTCTTATCAAGCCTCCCTCCGCCCAACCTCCCTCCAGCTCATCCCCAGAGGCCGCCCCAAGACAAATGTCTCAACTTCCACCCCGGCCTTCTCTACCCTATCCCCTCCCCACACCGCCCACCCTGAATCCAGCTTCTTTTTACGCTTCCTGTCAAGCAAAAAAGCAATCGTGCATTAATTCTTTCCCCTACCGTTCGCTTATAACCTGCCCGGATCCCATGAATGTCTGATGCGATCAGATGATGGGGGGTAATAAGAAACGAACAGAGTTTGTAGTCGCCGATGGCAGAGGGTCGATTGCCGCGCCAGGCGGCAGCGATGGCGGGGGGAAGGGAGGGCGGAGGAAGAGAGGAGGGCGGAGTGTCGGCGAAGACGCGCTGGACAGGGGCGAACTCCACCTCCTCCGCCTCGGAG
>JASANA010006681.1:0-38082 GCA_030248095.1 Ptycholaimellus sp. GST1_10
AAAATAGACAGGATGTTGTGTTAAAAATTGCAATGTTTGTGCATGTTTTTTGAACTACAAATGATGATGCTATGCGAGCAATTATGTTAAATATACCCAGATAACTTACAATCTTTGTTGCATATTTGTGATTCAATCCATGAAACCTCAAATAACTAGTGATAAAAAAAGAAGCAGCTGATGCAAATAGCATAACACTTCCATTTTTCAAGAATGAGCAAGGAAAATATGATTTACAGAAAGCTTGTAATTTTTTGGCTGCCTTGAAGCTACTATGCATGCCATAACTTGAAACAAGCTGCAAATACCTGACATAATCAAAAATGAAGATCGACAACCAAACCATTCTATTATGTATAAGAAAAAATATGGTAATATGGTTGTTCCAACAGCAGCTCCAACAGACTCAAAAGCTAACGCAAATGATCGATATTTCTCATAATACTCTACTTGAGCACTAGCAACACTTATTAAATTGAATCCGAATCCAAGCCCATTAAATACATCACTTATATAAAGTTGTTCAAAATGCTGAATATATGCCGCTGTCATAAAAGCTAATGCGCACCATAGGTCCCCAAAAAAGATGCAAAGGCGTGGTCCAAGACTTTTGTAAAACCATGCTCCCAATATGCTAGTACATGACATTATGCCTATTATTAATCCGCCCAATGCACCAGCTGTTGAATAGGGTATTGAAAAAGTTCAACGAATGTATCAACATATAGACCGAAGCTAGTGATGAATCCGATTTGAACAAAATAAAAAAAGAAACCAGAAGCAAGGACAAACCGGGCATGACAAGAGCATCAATAATTAGTAGCAGCTGAACGGCTCAAAATTGAACAGAACACTTAAGTTTTTTCGTTCATAAGTCGTATATAACAATTCCATACCTGTGCTTACTTTTGAAAATGGTTGAGAAACCACAGACTTTCCCTCTTGAGTGACAAGACTTTCGTGCATGACAATAGAATCAATAATTAGTAGCAGCTGAACGGCCAACAATTTAACAGAACACTTGCTAGTTTTTTGTTTCACAAGTCGTATATAACTATTTTTAAATCTGCTCTACTTTTGAAAATGGTTGAAAAACCACAGACTTGCCCTCTTGAGTGACAAACTTTCACACATGACAATAGCATCAATAATTAGTAGCAGCTGAACGGCTGATAATTGAATGAACACTCAGTTTTTTTTGTTCACAAGTCAGTATATACCGATTCAAAATCTGTGCTTACTTTTGAAAAACTTGTCCATAAACCATAGTTTTCCTTTTGAGATGCAATGTTCACCCTCGAGACATTTTCCGTAAAGTTAGATTTTGCTACTTGTGAAGGTGCAAGCGCTCCGCTGTCACCTATTGCGCTTTGCGCCATATACTTGTTGTAAATAATTTTTAAATACTTGAATTTTGAAATTCTGCAGTTTTTTTGTGAAGTTCAAGTATGCTTTCTTCGGAAAAATGAAGCATTATTGCAAAGGATAAACATGTTTGATTACGATGTCAAATTAAGGAAAATAGTTCAAGATTGTAATGAGATTTGCTCGATGATTGTTGTGACGCGAGGAGGCTTGAAGGTTTATGGAGGCCTTGATGCGGTTAAGCCTGGGGCTTCGGCGTTCCGCTCGCCATCCTGAGCGATTATTCCTTTCGTTCTTCGTCAATATGGCGGTGAGCACAAATGAGAGTCGTTAACGTTAATTTCCACCTTCTTTTTCAGCGAAGTTCATGCATTTTTTGTTTTCCAGAAATTCTGCAAGTTTGAAAATGATTGGCTTGTTCTTAAATTCTAAATTTTCATATTTTGCAACTATTGATTTCGCAGGCCGTTGGGTCTCTTGTTCACAAACCTTTGGTGAATTTACTAGTTTGACACACTTCGATAAAATTAATTGAGTAAAAAATTTAGCTTCCATTCATGAATGCAGTAAACATGACCCTTCAGGAAAACTATTTGCCGACAAAACATTTAAGGTGTTAGATGGCAATAGATAGGCCTACGTGTATTACTTCGTTTGCTTTTGGGCAGAATCCGGCGCGCAGGCTTTTCAGCTAATCATAGAATGACGAAGCTTATATACCCTCTTTTCCTAGCTCCCTATTCCAGTTTGTGGGTTTTGAAGAGGCAGATGAAAATCATGTGTCTCTATAATTGAAAGATCTGTATAATTTGAAATAGTTGATGCTTAGACTGTGCGGTGAATGGGAGTGGTTGGGGGTGTGGGTGGAAGAGGGGTTGGTGGATAGAGGAAGGGTGCAGGAGGGGGCTCCCATTTCAGGCCGGCTAAGCCGTCCCCAATTCCGCCCCGCCTCCACTTCGCCCACACCTCCAACAGACACACCATTCACACCTCATTCTCAGCCCCCTCCTCACTCTTTCAGCTTCCACCCTTTCCGTCGGCGGCTCATTCCCCTCTTCTTCCCACTTCCTTCCTCATATCGCTCAAGATTCTCCCTTACCAAATTCCACAGGAAGAATGACGACATTTTTTCAGCAAAAGGTGGCTGAAAGGCGTCACTTTTCAAGGTCACAGGGTAATGAAAATGTGTAGGCCAAATGTGTGACATCTTTGTTGATATGTCTTGGAAATAGGGGTAGGTGTTAAAAAAATGCGACTCAAAAAATAGAAATGCGACGCATTGATCTGAGTTCCTTAGCACTCCTAAAAAAATGAAAGAGACCACCCGTCGCATTTCAATTTTAGCCGTCGCATTTTTTTAGCCCCATTTGTTTGCAGTTGTGTTAAAAAAATGCAACCAGTCAAAAACGCGACCCTCAAATTGGAAATGCGGCCATAGGTTTTTGGATGTTTTCAATCTCCGCAGGAACACAAACGCAACGGTCGCATTAAGTTTTTCAAGGTCACATTCCCAATTTAAGCCCATTCAAGGTCTCCTGAAGTACCTCTTAGACCTTCAGCCCAATATAAAACTCTGATGAGCAATGCGACCCCAAATTGGAAATGCGACCATTATTTTCTAATGTTTTTCGATTCCAGGTAAGCACAAACGCAACGGTCTCATTTAGATTTTCAAGGTCACATTCCAAATTTGAAGCTCATTCAAGGCCGCATGAAGGCTGATGACATCGTCAAACAGTGTGGTCACAGGTCGGGATGCAGAAAATGTGGGAGGGAGATAAATGAGGTTTAATTGGTGAGGGATTGGGGTCGCTTGGTGGGAGCTAATTTTGAGAGAATTTGATGGCTGCTCGGCGGGTCTCTTCTTTATTCTTGATTTCTAGCCGTGGAACCAGAAAGCATGCCTCCAGCGAAGGGAGCTAGTTCCACAACTTGCTGTTCTGCAGGCCTGGAGTAAGTATCCGCGATGGCAATCTGTGCATGGCTGCCTAACTTTGAATATTTGAGGCAGAGAGCAGTAAAGGTGCAGAACTTGGGCAATGTCTATAGAACGGGGGGAGAGGGCAAATTGGGCATGGGAACTGGAAAGCCAGTGGCTATACTTCGAGAGACTCAAGTAGACTGTACTATACTAACTTTCAATGCTTAGCCTTTATCACTGTAGCAAAAGCAGCAGAAAAACAGCCGGTATCTAAGCCACATTCTTCTGTAGACCAAGAATCGAGAATGCGACCATGAAAAAGAATGCGACTGTCGGATTCGTGTTCCTGGGTGTCCAAAAACATTAGAAACCAATGGTCGCATTTCCAATTTGGGGTCGCATTCCTCATCAGAAGGTTATATTGGGCTGAAGGTCTAAAGAGGCCTTCATGAACCTTGAATGGGCTTAAATTGGGAATGTGACCTTGAAAAACTAAATGCGTTACCGTTGGATTTGTGTTCCTGGGATCTTTTCCAAAACATTAGAAAACCGATGGTTGCATTTCCAATTTGGGGGTCGCATTTTTGACTGGTTGCATTTTTTAACACAACTGCAAACAAATGAGCTAAAAAAATGCGACGGCTAAAATAGAAATGCGACGGGTGGTTTCTTACATATTAGGATCTCAGGAACTCAGATCAAGGCGTCGCATTTCTATTTTTTTGAGTCGCATTTTTTTTAACACTACCCTGGAAATAGGTGGAAGCTAAGTCAGCCTTGTTTAGAGAAAACCGTGCGAAAGCGCAAGTGCAAATGTCAGCTTGTTCTCTGTCAGATGGGGGAAAACTAGCTGGAACTGCTTTTGACAAGGCGTCAGCCGATCTGCCTTTCTTCCCCTGTTTGGCGAAAGCTGAGGAATGGCTTTTCCTAGAGATATCTCAAAAGCTAAGGATATTACATTTTTCGCTTCCTCCACACATTTTTATATCTGGTACCATCGGCAGGCCAAATGTGGGTCTCTTTTCTCCAAAATTTGCATTTTTTGAATAAAAAGTCAAGGAAATACAATTTCTACTAGTGGAATCTGCTGCTTGGACAGTTGCATTTTGTTTTTGGCGCGCAGTTCAGTGTCTCTTTCCATGCACGCCCAAAAACAAAATGCAAATAACGCAGCAGATTCCACTACGTGGAAGTACTTTTCTTGACTTTTTACTCGAAGACAATGCCAAATTTTGGAGAAAAGAGACCCACATTTGGCCTGCGATGGTACCAAATATTCTTCCACTTTTTAATATAAAATAAAATGTATAAATATATTTAGTTATATATTTAGTTAAGACTTTATTAGATAAAATAAATTGGGCTGGCGCAAGGGAGTGTAGCGACCGTCAGCGCCCAACCCCCTCTTTTTGACCTAGGTGTACGTTTTCGGGGTTATTGCTAGATCTTTATTTTGATAAGGCTCTAGCTCGTCACGGGAGTTTCCAATCTTCTAATTCTTTTTGCATTGGAAAGAGCATCATCAAATTGACCAAAACTCGCGAGAAATCGCTGAAAAGTTGCAGAATTGTAGTAAATTTTGTAAAAAACCATTTGTCCGAACTCCGACTCCTCCTCCTCCTCCTCCTCCTTCTTCTTCTCCGCATCTATTCAATGGGTGATAGTAGGTATTCATTTTCTTCCCCCACTCACCTCGGGTCCCTTGGGCCTCATGTATTGACTTTTATTCATAAGTCTTCAGTTAAGCAGCTATGCATATTCATCCGTGGTGTAGTGGTTCACGCGATTAAACAGATGGTTGGAGCTGGGAGAATACTTCTTAGGCAATCAGGCAATCGTTTTTTTTTTGGAATCTTTAAGTTGAAAAAACAACTGGTCCATCGGCAGGTCAAAATTAGAGCTATTTTTTCAAAATCAATTGCTCTAAGCAAAAATCAGAAAATTTCACAAAAATATGTTAGTTGCCAATAAATTGAATGTTTTTTGATTTTCGAATTTTTTCTTTTTGTTTTTTTTTAATATTTGTTTTTTTATTTTTTTAATTTTTTATCCATTAATATCTTAAGAGGCGGAATTGATAGGCTAGAAAAAAAAGGAGATTCCAGATTGAAAAAGAAGTTTTTGATCGAAGGATTTCCTGCCGCAGTCCACGCAATTAGTCTCATCTCTGGCCCAAGCCGTCCCAAAAAAGGTTGGCCGAATGTCACTTTGAAAAGCACTTTTTGCCTTGAAACCGCAATTTCAGTTTTGAAAATTGTAAGCAATTTCAGAAATGGGAAATATATATCAATCGAAAGGTCATTGGAGACAAAAAAGGGACTCCATTTGGCAAAGATTCCGAAAAGCGAATTGAAAAATCGAAAATTCTGTTTTCAATTTGGCACAAAAAAACTGAAGCTCAAATTGAGTGGATTACAAGGGTGGACCATAACCACGAAAATTCAGGTTCTTGGCATTTTTATATATAACACGCCGGTTTCGTTTGTAGAATCAGGAATTTTTTCGATTGAAAATTCGCACTCAACATTTGCCCTATGAAACAAGCAAAATTTTTCGGAAAAAAATTTTTGTCTCAGATTTCTATTTTTACTGCCAAAATATCTTATTTTAGGCTCCAATACACCTAGGTATCATTGGTTATTTTCTTAGTTCAAAATATGTCAATACTGAATCAACTATCTCCCATGCTAAGCATAGGCCATATGCTTCTTTCCCATTTTAGAAGTTTTTGTCATTCCTCAACCTAATCTCCACCAATTCAACAAACTTTTTTCACAGAAAGCCCAAATGCTGTTATCATTATGTTCCCAAAATAAGGTGTGTAAACTGCACACAGGTTGCACGCACTTAATTATTTAGCACACACCTATAGACTACAAACAGCTTTTGGTAACATAATTCAGTCCATAACACCTCTGTTCATTATTAATAGCTGTAGCTGTCTCAATTGAAGCAAAATGTTTCTGAGTTTCTGTGAAAAAAAGTTTGTGGAAATTGGTGGAGATAATTTATCTGACCCAAAAACTTCTAAAATGGGAAAGAAGCCCAATATGGCCTATGCTTAAGCATCGAAAAATAGTGATTCAGTATGACATATTTTGAACTAAAACAAAAGAAACCGATGATACACTAAGGTTATTGAGACTGACGAGAGATATTTTGGCAGTAAAAATAGAAATCTGAGACAAAAAATTTTTTAAAAATTTGCCTATGCTTTAACATAGGGCCAAATGTGAGTGCAAATTTTCAATCGAAAAAATTCCTGATTCTAACAAACCGAAACCAGGCGTTATATTATAAAAATGACCACAAGAACCTGAATTTTAACTGTTATGTCCACCCCTGCAAATCCACTCAAATTGAGCTATCAGTTTTTTTGTCCAAAATTGAAAAATTTCGATTTTTAGAAATTACGCTTCGGAATAATTTATCATGAAATTACACATTTTTGTCTCCTAATTACCTTTCGATTGATATATAACAAGACTAAAATGCTACAGCATGTGCAGCTTATGAATTGGCAATCATCAAAAAGAAGAACTAGTTACAAAATCGATAAATTTTGATTTAAATTATGAACCACTTGAGTAAAATTTTAACAGGCTCGTTTACAAAATCCGATCATTCATAAGCAGGCGGCAATTTATGGCAGAAACCCTTCACCTAGATTATTCCAGTTTTTGTTCTGTCTTCACTTCTTCTCAAATGATAAGTTTTTTCGAACTTTACTAAATTATTTTTAAGCTTCTTACAGAATAAAACATGTCAAAGGATGCATGATCAGATTAAAATAAAAAAAAATTGATTATATTGCAAATTCCAACCAATTCTAGCTAATTTTGATTCAATTGCAATTTTAATTTGTATTTTTTTATTTTGTTACCTTCATTTAGAAATTTAAAATTTCATCATGCCCGAAAATAGGAAAAATTTCTTATTTTACCTTCAAAACACTTAATTACATTTAACACATGTTTTATTTATTTTAGATATATATTTAGTAAGACTTTATAGATAAATAAATTGCTGCGCGAGGGAAGCGACAACGGCCTCTTGTCGACTGTTTCGTTTTCGTTATTGCAGATCTTTATTTTGATAAGCTCTAGCTCGTCACGAGTTTCAATCTTTCTAATTCTTTTTGCATTGGGAAGAGCATCATCGAATTGACCAAAACTCGCGAGAAATCGCTGAAAAGTGCAGAATTTCGTAAATTTTGTAAAAAACCATTTGTCCGAACTCCACTCCTCCTCCTCCTCCTCCTCCTTCTTCTTCTCCATTTGTCCACCATCGAAGGAATTTAGTTCTCATTTCTTCCACCAGTCGTGCCAGAAAACGGGTACCATATTCACTTTTTAAAATGCACTTTTTTCCTTTAAACCCAATTTCATTTTTTGAAAATTTTTTTAAGAAATTTCAGAAATTAAATCCTAGGCGCGACAGCCCCAGATGAATATCGAGTTTTTAATTGCATTTCCCGAGTTCAGCCCATATATGAAACCAACATTTATATATCAATCGAAAGCTCTCGAAGATCTCAATACGAAAATCCTGAAATCTTATTTTCCAAACTCGAAAATCCAATAAACCTCCAAAAAACGTCAAAACCAACACAACTAATTCTCATTTTAGAACAAAAGTGAAATTCAAAAATCGAAGAATACGTATACCAACCAAGTATAGGAACATACTGTATCGGTGACATGTATTTGGTTTTATAAGTTTTCTGGCAAAATTTCTACAATCAATTCACGTTTGTGAAAGAGATCTTGCTCGATTTTGTCATCTACCCATTTACCTAATGTTTCAATGCAGCTGAGATTTCGCAGCGTTACGTGTTCAGCTCCCCTCATTTTAAATTGATGCTCAGGTTGTCATAGGACTGAGCTCCATCTAAGCCTGTGCAAGGGCATTTCCTTGGGCGCGACCTAGATTTAGATGGTTGCTTTCATAAAATCGAATTGAATGTGAATGAATTCCTGGAGGAACTGAGATTCTCCGATTGGCAAAATTCTTAATGACTGTATGAAGCCTTGTTCATGTGGCAATAAAATATGAGTTCCACTGTGGAAGTTCCACATGGCCAAGATCTGGACAAGACTAAAATGCTACAGCATGTGCAGCTTATGAATTGGCAATCATGAAAAGAAGTGAGCTGGTTGTGACAAAATCGTGATAAATTTTGATTTAAATTATGAACCACTTTGAGTTAAAATTTTAACAGGCTCGTTTACAAAATCCGATCATTCATAAGCAGGCGGCAATTTTGGCACAAAGAGGACAAAAATTAGTGAAAAATAAAAAAGAAAATATAACTATTAAAATAAATAAAAACATGTGTTAAAATGTAATTAAGTGTTTTGAAGGTAAATCGAAGAAATTTTTATAAATTTTCGGGCATGATGAAATTTTAAATTTACTAAATGAAGCGTAACAAAATAAAACAAATACAAATTAAAATTGCAATTGAATCAAAATTAGCTAAATTTGGTTGGAATTTGCAATATAATCAATTTTTTTTTATTTTAATCTGATCATGCATCAACTTTGACATGTTTTATTCTGTAAGAAGCTTAAAAATAATTTAGTAAAGTTCGCAAAAAACTTATCATTTGAGCAAGAAGTGAAGACAGAACAAAAACTGGAATAATCTAGGTGACAGGGTTTCTCCATAAATTGCCGCCTCTTATGAATGATCGGATTTTGTAAACGAGCCTTTAAAATTTTAACTCAAAGTTTCATAATTTAAATCAAAATTTATCACGATTTTGTAGAGTAGTCTACTTCTTTTTGATATAAATAATAATATTCAATCAAAAATAAAAAAAAGTACCATATAAATATTAAAATAATAAAAATCAAAATTTTTAATTGGAAAAAAAACGATAGCTCAAATAGGGATTGCCAAGGGGACCAAACCACTAAAATCACTTCATATATATAAAAAATCAAATATAAAAAAAATATTAAAATACAAAATCAAAAAATCCAAATACTGCCAAAAATCAGCCCAATACACCAGGAATCAAAAATATAAATAAATCAACATCTCCATAAACATACTCTTAAAAATAAAAAATAAAAAAAAAAAACCAAAAAATAGACCAGCACAGCAATAATGAACAGAGATGGCACAAATACCAAAACTACAATATAAAATAATAAGGCTGCAATCATAAATATGAAAAATAAAAATTTGAAAAAATTAAATGGTAGAAATAGTTTAGGAATACCCAAAAACCTAAAAATAGAAGAAGCCATAGGCCATGCTAGCATAATAATTCAATTAATATTAATAAAACAAAAAAACCAATATACACACAAGGTGTATGGAGCCAAACAAGATATCAAAAAATAAAATCAGAAGACAAACAAAAGCCCATCCAATAGGGCCAAATGAGATGAACAATCAAAAAACCATAACAAACCAAACCAGCAAAAAAAATCACCACAAGAACCAAAACGATTCCACCCTCAAATCCACCAAAAAAAATCACAAAAAAAGACAAAACATCAAAATACCCGGAATAACAGCCAAAAATGAGACAGCCACCCCCAAACCAAAAAAATCACAATATCAAACAAACAAAACAAAAAACGAAACAGCAAAGCCCAAAAAAGGCACAAAAGACCAACAGGCCAACAAAACCACGGGAAACGCCGGAAAAAGAACAAACCGACAAAAAAATCAAAGAAAACAAACGAACCACTAGCACAATCCGCAAGAAAATGGATAAAAAAAAAAAATAAAAAAACAAAAAAAAAAAAACAAAAAGAAAAAACGAAAACAAAAAACAACAAAAGCAAACACAAACAACAGAGCCAAGAAACCTATGGTACCAGTTGTTTTTTCAACTTAAAGATTCCAAAATAAAAATGATTGCCTAAGAAGAATTCGATCCTCCCAGCTTCAACCAGCTGTTTAATCGCGTAGACCACTACACCACGGATGAATATGCATAGCTGCTTAACTGAAGACTTATGAATAAAAGTCAATACATGAGGCCCAAGGACCCGGGGGGGGTGAGTGGGGGAAGAAATGAATACCTACTATCATCCATTGAATAGATGCGGAGAAGAAGAAGGAGGAGGAGGAGGAGGAGGAGTCGGAGTTCGGACAAATGGTTTTTTACAAAATTTACTACAATTCTGCAACTTTTCAGCGATTTCTCGCGAGTTTTGGTCAATTTGATGATGCTCTTTCCAATGCAAAAAGAATTAGAAAGATTGAAACTCCCTGTGACGAGCTAGAGCCTTATCAAAATAAAGATCTAGCAATAACCCCGAAAACGTACACCTAGGTCGAAAAGAGGGGCTGGGCGCTGACGGTCGCTACACTCCCTCGCGCCAGCCCAATTTATTTATCTAATAAAGTCTTAACTAAATATATAACTAAATATATTTATACATTATATTTTATATTAAAAGTGGAAGAAATATCTGGTACCATCGGCAGGCCAAATGTGGGTCTCTTTTCTCCAAAATTTGCATTTGTCTCGAGTAAAAAGTCAAGGAAATACAATTTCTACTAGTGGAATCTGCTGCGTCATCTGCATTTTGTTTTTGGGCGTGCATGGAAAGAGACACTGAACTGCGCGCCAAAAACAAAATGCAACTGTCCAAGCAGCAGATTCCACTAGTAGAAATTGTATTTCCTTGACTTTTTACTCGAGACAAATGCAAATTTTGGAGAAAAGAGACCCACATTTGGCCTGCCGATGGTACCAGATATAAAAAATGTGTGGAGGAAGCGAAAATGTAATATCCTTAGCTTTTGAGATATCTCTAGGAAAAGCCATTCCTCAGCTTTCGCCAAACAGGGAAGAAAGGCAGATCGGCTGACGCCTTGTCAAAAGCAGTTCCAGCTAGTTTTCCCCCATCTGACAGAGAACAAGCTGACATTTGCACTTGCGCTTTCGCACGGTTTTCTCTAAACAAGGCTGACTTAGCTTCCACCTATTTCCAGGGTAGTGTTAAAAAAATGCGACTCAAAAAATAGAAATGCGACGCCTTGATCTGAGTTCCTTAGATCCTAATATGTAAGAAACCACCCGTCGCATTTCTATTTTAGCCGTCGCATTTTTTTAGCTCATTTGTTTGCAGTTGTGTTAAAAAATGCAACCAGTCAAAAATGCGACCCCCAAATTGGAAATGCAACCATAGGTTTCTAATGTTTTTGGATCCCAGGAACACAAATCCAACGGTCGCATTTAGTTTTTCAAGGTCACATTCCCAATTTAAGCCCATTCAAGGTCTCATGAAGGCCTCTTTAGACCTTCAGCCCAATATAACCTTCTGATGAGGAATGCGACCCCCAAATTGGAAATGCGACCATTGGTTTCTAATGTTTTTGGACCCCAGGAACACGAATCCGACAGTCGCATTTCTTTTTTCACGGTCGCATTCTCGATTCTTGGTCTACAGAAGAATGTGGCTTAGAGACCGGCTGTCTTTCTGCTGCTTTATTTACAGTGATAAAGGCTAAGCATTGAAAGTTAGTATAGTACAGTCTACTTAGTATACTCGGAAGTATAGCCACTGGCTTTCCAGTTCCCATGCCCAATTTGCCCTCTCCCCCCGTTCTATAGACATTGCCCAAGTTCTGCACCTTTACTGCTCTCTGCCTCAAATATTCAAAGTTAGGCAGCCATGCACAGATTGCCATCGGCTAGATTAACTCCAGGCCTGCAGAACAGCAAGTTGTGGAACTAGCTCCCTTCGCTGGAGGCATGCTTTCTGGTTCCACGGCTAGAAATCAAGAATAAAGAAGAGACCCGCCGAGCAGCCATCAATCTCTTAAACTAGCTCCCACCAAGACGACCCCAATCCCTCACCAATTAAACCTCATTTATCTCCCTCCCACATTTTACTGCATCCCAACCTGTGACCACACTGTTTGACGATGTCATACAGCCTTCATGCGGCCTTGAATGAGCTTAAATTTGGAATGTGACCTTGAAAAACTAAATGCGACCGTTGCGTTTGTGCTCCTGGGATCCAAAAACATTAGAAACCAATGGTCGCATTTCCAATTTGGGGGTCGCATTCCTCATCAGAAGTTTATATTGGGCTGAAGGTCTAAAGAGGCCTTCATGAGACCTTGAATGGGCTTAAATTGGGAATGTGACCTTGAAAAACTAAATGCGACCGTTGCGTTTGTGTTCCTGGGATCCGAAAACATTAGAAACCTATGGTCGCATTTCCAATTTGAGGGTCGCGTTTTTGACTGGTTGCATTTTTTAACACAACTGCAAACAAATGAGCTAAAAAAATGCGACGGCTAAAATTGAAATGCGACGGGTGGTTTCTTACATTTTAGGATCTAAGGAACTCAGATCAATGCGTCGCATTTCTATTTTTTGAGTCGCATTTTTTTAACACTACCCCTATTTCCAAGACATATCAACAAAGATGTCACACATTTGGCCTACACATTTTCATTACCCTGTGACCTTGAAAAGTGACGCCTTTCAGCCACCTTTTGCTGAAAAAATGTCGTCATTCTTGCTGTGGAATTTGGTAAGGGAGAATCTTGAGCATGATATGAGGAAGGAAGTGGGAAGAAGAGGGAATGAGCCGCCGACGGAAAGGGTGGAAGCTGAAAGAGTGAGGAGGGCTGAGAATGAGGTGTGAATGGTGTGTCTGTTGGAGGTGTGGGCGAAGTGGAGGCGGGGCGGAATTGCGGACGGCTTAGCCGGCCTGAAATGGGAGCCCCCTCCTGCACCCTTCCTCTATCCACCAACCCCCCTTCCACCCACACCCCCAACCACTCCCATCACCGCACAGTCTAAGCATCAACTATTTCAAATTATACAGATATTTCAATCAAGAGACACATGATTTTCATCTGTCTTTGAACCCACAAACTGGAATAGGGAGCTAAAAAGAGGGTATATAAGCTTCGTCATTCTATGATTAGCTGAAAAGCCTGCGCGCCGGATTCTGCCCAAAAGCAAACGAAGTAATACACGTAGGCCTATCTATCGCCATCTAACACCCTAAATGTTTTGTCGGCAAATAATTTTCCTGAAGGGTCATGTTTACTGCATTCATGAATGCAAGCTAAATTTTTTACTTAATTAATTTTATCGAAGTGTGTCAAACTAGTCAATTCACCAAAGGTTTGTCAAGAAGAGCCCAACGGCCTGCGAAATTAATAGTTGCAAAATATGAAAATTTAGAATTTAAGAACAAGCCAATCATTTTCAAACTTGCAGAATTTCTGGAAAACAAAAAATGCATGAACTGCGCTGAAAAAGAAGGTGGAAATTAACGTTAACGACTCTCATTTGTGCTCACCGCCATATTGACGAAGAAACGAAGGGAAACAATTAGTAAATTCGCTAGGGGATGGCGAGCGGAAATTACGAAGCCCCAGGCTTAACCGCATCAAGGCCTCCAGTAAACCTTCAAGCCTCCTCACGTCACAACAAGATGCGTCGAGCAAGATATCATTAGATCTTGAACTATTTTCCTTAATTTGACATCATAATCAAACATGTTTATCCTTTGCAATAATGCTTCATTTTTACAAAGGAGGCGTCCTTGAACTTCACAAAAAAACTGCAGAATTTCAAAATTCAAGTATTTAAAAATTATTTCAACAAGTATATGGCGCAAAGCGCAATAGGTGACCGCGGAACGCTTGCACCTTCACAAGTAGCAAAATCCTAAGTTTAAGGAAAATGTCTGCTGTGAGGGTGAACATTGCATCTCAAAAGGAAAATTATGTGGTTTCTCAACCATTTTCAAAAGTAAGCACAGATTTAGAATCGGTATATATGACTTGTGAACAAAAAAACTCAAGTCTTCAGTTCAATTATCAGCCGTTCAGCTGCTACTAATTATTGATGCTATTGTCATGCGTGAAAGTTTGTCACTCAAGAGGGCAAGTCTGTGGTTTCTCAACCATTTTCATAAGTAAGCACAGATTTGGAATCGTTATATACGACTTGTGAACAAAAAAACTCAAGTGTTCTGTTCAATTATCAGCCGTTCAGCTGCTACTAATTATTGATTCTATTGTCATGCACGAAAGTTTGTCACTCAAGAGGGAAAGTCTGTGGTTTCTCAACCATTTTCAAAAGTAAGCACAGATTTGGAATCGTTATATACGACTTGTGAACAAAAAAACTTAAGTGTTCTGTTCAATTATCAGCCGTTCAGCTGCTACTAATTATTGATGCTATTGTCATGCACGAAAGTTTGTCACTCAAGAGGGTAAGTCTGTGGTTTCTAAACCATTTTCGAAAGTAAGCACAGATTTGGAATCGCTATATATGACTTGTGAACAAAAAAACTCAAGTGTTCTGTTCAATTATCAGCCGTTCAGCTGCTACTAATTATTAATGCTATTGTCATGCACGAAAGTTTGTCACTCAAGAGGGAAAGTCTGTGGTTTCTCAACCATTTTCAAAAGTAAGCACAGATTTGGAATCGTTATATACGACTTGTGAACAAAAAAACTCAAGTTGTCTGTGCAATTCTCAAGATTACAGGAGCTACAGCGGAAAAACTGTATATTGTGATTTTCAAGTCTTTCTACCCAAAAAAGTAATGTTTCAATTGCTCAAAAACCGGGTCTACCCCTCCAGATCTTCCTAAAATAGCATTACCTTTCAGGAAAAAAAAAGTTTGTCCAAATCCGTTGAGAATTCGCCCGTTCCCAGCATTTCCAGACATACATATATACACATGAGGACAAAAGTTTAGTAACCTCTATAGACCGCGGAGCGGCCCTTCGGGCCGCTCCGCGGTCAAAAAGTTGGAATCGGGGTATCGAAATTGTTTCAACAAGTATAATGGCGAAAAGCGCAATAGGTGACCGTGAAAAGCAGTGACCAGTTTATTCATCAAAAAGTAGCACATTGTGAGCATGATGCTTTTTGAATTTTGTAAATCGGCCCAGTAGTTGTTGAATCTCAAAGTTAAACAAATGGGAAAAATTTTGTCAGGATTTTTGCGCGGCCGAAGGCCGCCTGCCGCGGAGGGCAGGGCAGTCAGAGCTCCGTAGGCCGGAGGGCATGGGTGCGGAGGCCCCGGAGCGCAGCCTAGCATGCGAAGCATGCTAGGTGAAGCGTAGGGGCCGTAGCACCCGTGCCCGGAGGCCGGAGGAGCTCTGGCGCCCTGCCCGAAGTGGCGGGCGGCCAAGGCCAGCTTAAAGGCTGAGTGCAGGAAAAACCACCATCACAGATTGGCCTGATTTTTTTTTCAGACAAGTATATGGCGCAAAGCGCAATAGGTGACCGCGGAGCGCATCCTTTATATGATACTTTGTAACTCAAAAATCAAGTCTGTGGTTTCTCAACCAATTTCAAAAGTAAGCACAGATTTAGAATCGACATATACGACTAGTGAACAAAAAAATCAACTCTTCTGTGCAATTCTCAAGACTTCAGGTACTACAGTGCAAAAACCGCATATTGCAATTTTCCAACTTTCTACCCAGAAAAGTAATGTTTTAAATGCTTCGGGACCAGTTCCACCCCTCCAGATATTCTTAAAATAATATTACCTTTAAGCAAAAAAAAGTTTGTCCAAATCCGTTGAGAATTCACCATTTCTCAACATAACCCATTTTTCAAACTTTCTACCCAAAAAAGTAATGTTTCAAATGCTCCGGGACCAGTTCCACCCCTCCAGATCTTCCTAAAATGTTATTACCTTTCAGCAAAAAAAAAGTTTGTCCAAATCCGTTGAGAATCCGCCATTTCTGAACATACCCCATTTTTCAAAAGTTCTACCCAAAAAAGTAATGTTTCAAATGCTCCGGGATCAGTTCCACCCCTCCAGATCTTCCTAAAATATTATTACCTTTCAGGGAAAAAAAAGTTTGTCAAAATCCGTTGAGAATTGAGCATTTTACAGCATACCCCATTTTTCAACCTTTCTACCCAAAAAAGTAATGTTTCAAATGCTCAAATTCCGGGTCTACCCCTCCAGATCTTCCTAAAATAGCATTACCTTTCAGGAAAAAAAAAGTTTGTCCCAATCCGTTGAGAATTCGCCCGTTCCCAGCATTTCCAGACATACAATATATATATATATACATATATACACATGAGGACAAAAGTTTAGTAACCTCCATAGACCGCGGAGCGGCCCGTCGGGCCGCTCCGCGGGCAAAAAAGGGAACGTCACAGTGAGCTCGCATAATTAAGCCAATTTTTAAGTTCTGACTAAAACTTGCTAGAAAAAAATTGCAAAGTTTCCTATGCTATAGCATAGGGGTGCTCAAAATGATAAACAAAAAAATTCATATAAAATCGTAGGCAGTTGTCCCGCGATGTCCCGCTTAATGGCGGCTGTGAATCACATGAACCGCAATATTCAGCCATTAAAAATGGCCATTATTGATGGGCGGCGTTGGGCACAGCCCAAAAACTACTTCGTCCATAGTGAAGATTTACTCATATATCAAATGTTTCGAGAAAATATTAAATAGTTTTAGCCCAAGTACAGTGGTTTAATTAAATCATCAATATTTTGTAAAGATTAAAATTGTACATAACTACTTGAAACTGGACGGATTGTTTTCAAAAACTATAACAAAAAAATTAGGACACGATATTTCCATTGCAAATGAAATCAGAGCGATTGGAATTCTTTATTTTGAGCAAGAGCCTTATCAGTTTTAAGCTTTAGCATTGACCCTGTACAATGACTCCTGGGTCGAAAAGAGGGCATGGGTGCTGGTGGTCGCCGCGCTCCCTCGCACTAGCCCAATTTTTTTTCAATCATTTCTATTTATTTCGCACTTTCTATTTTTTTCTTTAATTGGAATAAAGTTTATGCTTTGCAAGATTGTTGAACCTGCGCGGTGATATATTCCTTTACGGAAGATATAAATTGCGCAGAATACACCGTTCATAACTGCTTTTCAACAATCGCCAAAGCAAATTACCCCAATTTGGTAAACACCAAAAAGTGCCAGATAAATGCCAAACTACGCCTGTCTTCTTTGTGGTTCAGCATGCAGTACAGGGTTTCTTGCCTACACGCCCTCAAACCAAGCCGACCTCGATGCATGGAAGGCAGCCACCCCAAGTTTTCCTTCATCGTCCTGGGCAGACGTAGAGAAACTAGTGAAGCGAAAAATGAACACGTCAGCAAAAGCGACAAAGCTGAGGAACTTTCGCCTCTGCCAAGCACACTTTGATCCGAGCGATGTGGAGCAGAAGCCAAGTGGAGCATACGGACTGAAGGCCCGAGCTGTTCCCGTGGACGTGAGTCAGCGAGAGTGCGAAATTCGTGCAATGCTAGAAGAGGACATCGAAGAAGATGACTCCTCAATCTCCTCACAGCCTAGCCAGCCTACTGCCAGGAGCGCGACGAGAAAAAGGAGCACAGTAATCTCCTGGGCTTCAAGCTGACAGGGCGAACGCCAGCCAGTCTTCCGTGCAAGTGCGGGAAGTGTGCGGGAGGAATGCAGGGCCAGTCTACGCCGCTGCTGCCCCACCAGCTGCTCTGCTGCCAGGACTCCCCCAACGGCAATACCAACTACTCCCGCGCCATGACCAAAGCCCTGCACAACCTGCCCTGTCTCAGTCGCCACCCGTTCTTCACCTCCAGCATCCTCAACGCTGAAGTCTTACGCATCTTCCTGAACAAGGAAGAAGAGCTGAAAAAGAAGAAAACCACTGCCAGCCCTGAGAATGCTCAGCTCCGCTATGCTGCCTATCGATCAACCACCTTCTGGCTCTATGGCAGGCTGAAGGGCGGAGAACGAGTTGAACTGCCCCTCTGCATTCTCGCCGCCATCCGCACTGCATTCCCCGACCCCTCTGGCATATACACAGGCTTCCAGCCTGCTCTGGAACTCGACGATGAGCCAGATCCCTTCTGATTCCTATCCGACCTATTCACTCACCCACCTCATGTTTCAATTTTATTATCTAACCTGTTATCGAGAGGAACCAATTTTGATGCTAACTGAAGCCTTTTTTAGTTTTTAAAATTGCCAGTTTCAGAGACTCATATCTCCAATGTAGAAGCCTGTTGAAGAAAACTGCTCTACAATGTACCCTTACACTATCATCCTCTATCAACACAACCAAACAATATTGAAATCGGTGGGGGTGGTAAAGCTTGCATTGTGCCTTTAAACAGTTACCCCATTTTTGTGTCCGTCTGTCCGCATATATATATATCCATATATATAATAGAGGAGCCTGTCCTGTGAGTGAGCATTTCGCGCGCCATGAGGGAAGCTTCTGGTGAGGAGTTAAGAGTGTTATTGGGTAAATCAGGGCTGGGGAACACGATTTTGAAAGGAACAGCTTGCACCGATCACGGGAAAGTGCTTAAAACATCGAAAATGTGACTTTTATCAATGTTTTGCAACTGCGCAGTTTTGAAAGCTACTCATTGAAGTGAAGTTTTAGCCATTACACATAAATATTCCCAAACAAATAAGCCTCGAACCTCTTTGGCAACCTAACCCCACTCGGGTTGGGTGCCTAATCTTTGAAGTCCCTTGAGGACAGCCAGGTGTTTGCTGTTACATTCACTTGGTGTGGCTGTAATTTGGCCACTGGGTGGGGTGTGGTTTGTAAAAGAGTCAAAAGACCAAAAAAGAGGCAAACGCATGAAAAAAGCTGAGCACCCGTGTAGCGGGACCCATGTAGCCCAATCAATACACATTATGTGGTTATTAAAAGAGTCAAATGACCAAAAAAAGGCAAACGCATGAAAAAAGCTGATCACCCATGCGGCATTTTCCCAACTTTCTTTTCCATTTTCTTTTCAAATCTGTCGCCATCCCTTCCTTTGCCTCCTTTCCCTTCCAATACTCAATCAATTGTCTCCATGCTCCATTCCAATTTCCTATCTACAAACCAAAAAACAAACCCCCAAACTATAATTTTGGGTCCATTTTGGTGCTTAGATGATTTCAAAAATCAGTGTCCCGGATATAAACAATATTTAGAAATTATGGAAATATAGGAAAAACCTCCAAAAATCACCAAAAATAACCATTTTTGCCAGGTTTTGTCAAAACTTTTTTTTTCGAGTCCAACTGGCCCCCAAAAACATCCAACTATCCCCCAAAAATGAAAACTTATCCAATAATCCCCCCTTTAAATTATTTAAACACATCAAAACTATTTTTTCGATTCCAACTATCATCCCAAAACTTATCCAATTATCCGCCCAAATGAAAACTTCTCCAATAACCCCCCCCCCCCAAATGATTACTTATCCAATCCCCCTGCGCCAAATGAAAACTTATCCAACTACTCCCCCAAATGAAATCTTATCTACTTATCCAAAAACGTGTTGGAGGATAGTGGGAGAAAGCCAAATGAATTGTAGTAAAACTCCTTACTGCAGCCGGCTTTCTATTACCAATTTGAACTTTTTGTTATCCATAATTTCTGTACCTGCTTCCTTATAGTCGCGGAAGGCGACGGCGAAGCTCAGCCTAAATCCTACAATTCATTTGCCTTCTTTTTATCATCAGATTGCACCCCAGCCGTTTGCCCTGTTTAACCTTGTGGCCTCCCCCATTCGTTTGCCTCCCTTTCTGCAAATCCGCATTTTTTTGGTTACGATTTTTTGTTTGTAATTTGGAGCCCTTCCTCAAATGAAATCTTATCCAATTACCCCCCCCCCCCAAATTTAAGGACGCTTTAAACATGGTAAAACGCATCAATATTACTTTTTTTAGAGTTCAACTGTCCCCCCAAAAAACATCCAACAAAGGAAAACTTATCCAATTATCCCCCAAATTTAATGGAGATTTAAACATATTTAAACGCATCATAACTTTTTTCAGTAACAACTGTCACCCCCCGAAAACTTATCCAACTACCCCCCCCCCAAATGATAGTTTACCCAATTACCCCCATCCCAAATTGAAAACTAATCCAATTTTCCCCCCGTGCCAAATGAAAACTTATCCAACTACTCCCCCTAATGAAATATTATCCAATTATCCAAAAACGCGATGGGGGATAGTGGTAGATAACCAAATAAATTGAAGTAAAGCTCCTTACTGCATCCGACTTTTATTACCCATAAAATTTGTAATTCTGGTCATCAGTAATTTCTGTAGCTGCTTCCTTATAGTCGCCGTAGGCCTATTTAGGCTCACCCAATCCTCCCATGTAGGGCGGTGGATGCCAGATGCTTTTACAGGCCTATTTAGGCTCACCCAATCCTCCCATGTAGGGCGGTGGATGCCAGATGCTTTTACAGGCCTATTTAGGCTCACCCAATCCTCCCATGTAGGGCGGTGGATGCCAGATGCTTTTACAGGCCTATTTAGGCTCACCCAATCCTCCCATGTAGGGCAGTGGATGCCAGATGCTTTTACAGGCCTATTTAGGCTCACCCAATCCTCCCATGTAGGGTGGTGGATGCCAGATGCTTTTACAGGCCTATTTAGGCTCACCCAATCCTCCCATGTAGGGCGGTGGATGCCAGATGCTTTTACAGGCCTATTTAGGCTCACCCAATCCTCTCATGTAGGGCAGTGGATGCCAGATGCTTTTACAGGCCTATTTAGGCTCAACCAATCCTCCCATGTAGGGCGGTGGATGCCAGATGCTTTTACAGGCCTATTTAGGCTCACCCAATCCTCCCATGTAGGGCGGTGGATGCCAGATGCTTTTACAGGCCTATTTAGGCTCACCCAATCCTCCCATGTAGGGCGGTGGATGCCAGATGCTTTTACAGGCCTATTTAGGCTCACCCAATCCTCCCATGTAGGGCGGTGGATGCCAGATGCTTTTACAGGCCTATTTAGGCTCACCCAATCCTCCCATGTAGGGCAGTGGATGCCAGATGCTTTTACAGGCCTATTTAGGCTCACCCAATCCTCCCATGTAGGGTGGTGGATGCCAGATGCTTTTACAGGCCTATTTAGGCTCACCCAATCCTCCCATGTAGGGCGGTGGATGCCAGATGCTTTTACAGGCCTATTTAGGCTCACCCAATCCTCCCATGTAGGGCGGTGGATGCCAGATGCTTTTACAGGCCTATTTAGGCTCACCCAATCCTCCCATGTAGGGCGGTGAATGCCAGATGCTTTTACAGGCCTATTTAGGCTCACCCAATCCTCTTATGTAGGGCGGTGGATGCCAGATACTTTTGCAGGCCTATTTAGGCTCACCCAATCCTCCCATGTAGGGCGGTGGATGCCAGATGCTTTGATTACCCATAAAATTTGTAATTCTGGTCATCAGTAATTTCTGTAGCTGTTTCCATATAGTCGCCGTAGGCGACGGCGAAGCTCAACCTAGTCTATATATATAATAGAGGAAGGCCCTGTTTTCTTCCGGCCTTTGGCGCAGTCTGGGGACAGTTTCTTGCGAATATTTTAAGCTTTTTCTAGGGCAATTCGGGGATGGGGAAGATGATAGACCCTGGAAGAGCTTGCACAAATCTCGGGAAAGTGCTCAAAATCTTGAAAATGTGCACCTTATCTTGGTTTAAGATCTGCGCAGGCTTCCAGGCTACCCAGGAGGGAAGAATTTCAGTCATTACACATATTTATTCCCAAACAAATAAGCCTCGAACCTCTTTGGCAACCTAACCCTTGGGTGCACACTTGGGTTGGGTGCCTAATCTTTGAAGTCTCTCGAGGACAGCCAGGTGTTTGCTATGCATTCATTTGGTGTGGGTGGGGGATCCTCAAAAGAGTCAGTAGACCAAAAAAGAGGCTAATGCATGAAAAAAGCTGAGCACCCGTGTAGCGGGATCCATGCAGCCCAAATTTTAAACCCTTTACCCCTTTATTTTGAATCAACCCCCCAAAATTCCTCCCATTTCCAACTAAAATTAAGTTGAACCAAAGAGAACTTTTCCAGTCCAACCCACAAACCAATTCATGTACCACACTATCTAAACCCATGCCTTGATGCTCCATTCCAACCAAAAAAAACTCGCCATCATGCGGCATAAAAACCCATAAACCCTTTGCCTCCATGCTCAATTCCAACTCCCAAACCTCGCCTACTTGCTCCATTCAAACCCCCAAACCATTGTCCCCATGCCCACCAGATCTCAAAACACTCATCCTCATCCCTCCTCCCCCCAGCCCTTTGCCCATTTGTCTCCCTTTTGCCAATTCTTTCTCAGAATAACACACCCCCCCACGATGTCAAAACTTTAAAATCAAAATAGCTAACTAAATTTTACTTGAATCATCACGACAAAAATTTACAAACCCACGTAATGCCCTAAATGACTTTCAGCACAAAACTTTCCTTCACAATAATTGTAGCGTTATTCTACTGTTAACATTGATCTCCCTGCCATTTTCTCAGTTGACCTCCAAGCTGTTCTCACTAACAGTTCCAAGCCGTTTGCCTGCCTTCCACCAGTCATTTGTCCCCTTATCCATTTGCCCTCTCAACTGTTTGCCCTACCGTAACCATAAGCCTTCATTTAAATTATAAGCAACCTAACCAAATTTAAAATATAAACATTCTTAGCACTAATTAATTTTCAAAAAAAATTTTAGTAGTGCTAACCCAACGATGCACACCAGTTAGTTAGCTTTATAGCCCCATGCTGTTCCCTCATCCCAAGCCATTTCCCCACGTTTACCCTTAACTAATTATTTGCCTCCCTTTGCCCGACTATTTTTCATAATAAACCCACTTTCATGTCATTTTAAAACTATAGATGTCTAGATAAAATTTAGTTCAATTATGAGTGCAAGAATCTCAGCTAATTCTATATAGTCGCCGTAGGCGACGGCAAAGCTCAACTATAAATAAATTACTCTACCAATGTACCCCAGAACAAAGTAATGTGTACAAATATAGCTCTAAACGATTTTCAGTACAATAATTTTTTCTGAATAAATTTAAGTAATGCGTGATCAATGATACGTACCTCACAGCTATTTGCCCTTACTATTTTTTGCCTCTCTTTCTCAATTTTTTTCAAGAATAAACCTCCTTTCCTTCAATTATTTTTCCTCTTTTTCATGTAATTTTAAAAACTATAAAAGCCTAGCTAAATTTTAGTACATTTATCTTTCATAAGATATTTGGGTGCCATTTCTGTAGCTGGTTCCATTTAGTCGCCGTAGGCGACGGCGAAGCTCAACCTAGTCCATAATATAAAAGCTGAGACGTGTCCGTAGCGTGAGCATGCCGCGCAGTCCAAATTCAAGCTGGATCTTGGAAGTTAAGAGTTTTTTGGGTAAATCATGGCCGGGGAACACGATGGCGTTATACCCAGCTTGATCCGATCAGGGGAATGTGCTTAAAATGTCAAAAAACTGGGTTTTTTCAATGTTTTGCATCTGCACAGATTTGTGCAGGTATCCAATCTGGCAATATTTCACTGATTAAACGTAAATGTCCATACAGGTCTCTAAACCCTTTATAGGTTTGGCTGCCTGATTTTTGAAGTCCCTCGAGGACAGCCAGGTGTTTGCTATTGCATTCATTTGGTGTGGCTGTAATTTTGCCACTAGGTGGGGGTTTCTAAAGGAGTTGGTAGACCAAACAAAAAGAGGCTTATGCATGAAAAAAGCTGAGCACCCGTGTAGCGGGACCCATGCGGCCCAAATACAAAATGGCTTTGCATTTCATTTTAATTTTTTTTCCATTCCATAGATACTTATTTTACTGGCAACATGACGTTGGACTTTTTTAAATTAATTAAGAAGTAGAGCTACAAAACCAATCAAAATCTATGAACAATTGAATGACACCATGCTCAAACATCAGAAATGAAATTCTATGCAAAAACACTTGGGCAAATTAGAAAGAAAACCAAATTAGATTAGAAATTAGAACAGAACTAAGGCAAATTGAAACTGATTACACTAGAACCGAAAAAATTAAACATGACAATAAAAATTAATAACAACTGACATTAAAGTTTGGAAACGCCTATTTTTGAGAAAAACGATATGTGAACGATTTTACAAATATGTACAACTAAGAATTTAAAAAAGGAATAAATAAAATAAGTAAATTTAACTAAAAACTACTCTAAGAATTACTAGAATTGATGATGAGCGCCGCAGGCCTCTCCCAACCTAGTCCATAATATAAAAGCTAAGCCTTGTCCGTCACGTCATCGCGCCGTGCAGCACGAATACAGCATCTTTTGACATAAAAACAACTTTTCTGGGTAAAACAAGGTCGAAAAAGCCGAAAATCATGGCTAGAGCTTGCTCCGATCACGAGAATGTGCTTAAAACATCAAGCGTTTGAGTAAAATGGTCTTTTTAGAATGTTTTTTGGGCATGGTTTTTGAAAATTAGCGAACTTTGTCAAACGGTTTTTTGCACTCGCTAGGAAATAAAATTCCGCAAAGAATGGCGTTGGAATTTTTAAAATCGGTTGAGAATTGACTGAGTTACAGCCAAAACAATGCCAAGCCAAAACAGCCAGTTTGGGCTATGCTAGCGGCCTACTCATATCTGCCATGTTTCAGTAAAAATGTATGTAAAAGGATGAGCAGTTGATAGCTGTGCTTAAGTGTTGCACGTTTTTGACATGTCTAAAGCTGATGATGTGTGCCGCAGGCCTATACCATATCCAGAATATGAATGCTAAGCCTTGTCCGTTATGGATGCACTCGGTGCAGTCCCAATTCAACAGTTGCAGTGGAAGTAAGCATGTTTTTGGGTAAATCGGGGTCGAAAAAGCCAATTTTGTTTGCATCAGCTTGCCCTGATCACGGGAATGTGCTTAAAACATCAAAAATGTGAGTTTTTCCAATGTTTTTCATCTGCGCAGTTTTGTGCAGGTACCCAATCTGGTGATATTGCACTCATTAAACATACATTTCGAGACAGCTTGATAAACCAACCTAGGGATCTAATCTCATATGAGTTGGATGCCCAATTTTTGAAGTCCCTCGAGGACAGCCAGGTGTTTGCTTTTGCATTCATTTGGTGTGGCTGTAATTTGGCCACTGGGCGGGGTTCTATAAGAGTCGGTTGACCAAAAAGGAGGCTAATGCATGAAAAAAGCAGAGCACCCGTGTAGCGGGATCCATGCAGCCCAAATACAAGCCATCACCATCATGCATCATTTATCATATCACTCATAGCCTCCCTCTCTTCAAATTTAGCCATGACCCCCTTGCATTTACCTGCTAAATATTGCATTAGATAATTTCGTTGAATGAAGCAGAATTGATCTAAGGGCAGAATAATCAAAAAATATAAAATTAGAATTGTGTGTTATAAGCGATAGATTAAATCAATATAAAATTGAAACAAAATAAAATATAATGAAAATAAGAAACTAAATATATGAATCGAAGAAATAGGTAAAAGAAAAGTAAAACCTAAACAAACATTGGAACAAATTTCCAGCTTGAATAAAAGGCAAAACAATTAGCTCAACAAAGAGCAAAAATCGCACAAACTATGGCCAACAAACTTATACTGACAGTAAAACATTTAGAGATTAAATTTAGAAAAATTAGCAATAAACTAAAAACTTTATTATGAAATAATGGAAAAGATGAATAAGAAATAATGCAATTTAAGGATAAATAATATTTAGGGTAGCATAAAGATACTAACTTGCACAAAAAAATATTTAAGAATCTGGGAAAGTGAGCATGAATGAAACATTAAAAATACACTAATCAATGAACGAACATTATGATGTGCGCCGCAGGCCTCTCCCAACCTAGTCCAGATTATAAAAGCTGGGCCACTGTCTGTTACGCGATAGCTCGGCGCAGGCCCAATTCAGTAGCTGTAGAGGAAGTAAAGACATTTTTGGGTAAATCAGGGTCGCTGAACACAAATATGTTGGTATTAGCTTGATCCAAGCACGGGAATGTGCTTAAAACATCAAAAATGTATGTTTTTCCAATGTTTTGCATATGCGCAGATCCGGAAAGCTACCCATTTGGACAAAATTTCAGTCATTAAACATAAATTGGCGAACCAGTCTTTCTTTATATAGGCCAACTTAACTTAACTTGGGTTGAATGCCTGAATTTTTGGTGTCCCTAGAGGACAACCAGGTGTCTGCAGTATACCAAACAATAAGAAGCAAATGCTTGAATAAAGCTGAGCACATGTTTAGCGGGACCCATGCAGCTCAAACACAATTCTTATCAATTCTCATTGGTATAAATTTTGGTTCTGTTTTTGATCAAATGAAATGACGGTATGAAGGACGAAATATTGGGTACCTGCTTCGCTGCAGAACAGGGCGCCGGAACTCCTCTGGCCTCCGGACATAGGCGCTACGGCCCCTACGCTTCGCCTAGCATGCTTCGTATGTTAGGCTACGCTCCGGGGCTTCCGCACCCATGCCCTCCGGCCTACGAAGCTCTGACTGCCCTGCCCTCCGTGACAGGTGGCCTGCGGCCGCGTAAAAATTACCACCTTCCCAAAAACCTTAGCCTTAAGTTCAACCATTAAGCATAGTGATTGGGATTAATGTTTCGGCCACGAAAAGGCTGTGCAACCATTGACTAGCTATTAACCGGTTTCATTACGTTTTCATTGCGGTATTTTCTCGACGTTTCTTTCCTCGACAAAGGGTGGAAAATTTTGAGTCAAAACAATCGCTTTTACAATCCGCAGGTTTATATGCTTCATTTGTGCCATTAAGGTTAGTTTCAAATAACGTCTTTTTACATTTCTGCCTTTGGGAGTTCATGTTAGTTTTCAAGTTATAGTAGCATAGGATACACCCAGGATACCAAAAATTATGAAGTGCGCCGCAGGCCTCTCCCAACCTAGTCCAGATTATAAAAGCTAGGCCTTGTCCGTCACGTCATCACGCCGTGCAGCGCGAATACAGCATCTTTTGACATAAAAACAACTTTCCCGGGTAAAACAGGGTCGAAAAAGCCAAAAATCATGGCTAGAGCTTGCTCCGATCACGAGAATGTGCTCAAAACATCAAAAATGTGAGTTTTTTCAATGTTTTGCATCTGCGCAGTTTTGTGCAGCTATCCTATCTGGCGATATTTCACTCCTTAAACATAATTTTCAAAACTTTTAGGGTATTTCGGCACTGCCTAAATTGAATTAGATTCATTAGATTGGTTTCTTTTAAAATGTTGATATTTGGCGAATTAGTGCGATGCAGTTGTACATGTAGCATTACCCTGCTCTTGAAAATGGTGCTTTAGCCTGATGCAAAGATATCCGAGAAGTTGTGCCTTCAGAACATATACATTGAATAAAGCAGAAGCGATGAGAACAAAATAAATGTCAAATATTGCAATATACAGCAAAGGCATTAAAAACCGAAGTACAACAAACTTAAATTTTGCACCAATGCACCATAATTGAAAATTTGAAAGGAAGGAATATGTAAACAAGTAAAATTGTAAACAAAAAATTATTCGAATTTCACTAACAAATATTGTTTCAAATTTCGGGATATCACTTTCAAGCATTTGTCTATCAAATAAAAATTTCTATTTATTTATTTATTTATTTATTTTTATTTATGTATGTCTATTTTTGAGGCACACAAATAAGTTTCTGAAATAGAATCAAAACTCGAAACCATAAATGAATAGAAGTTGAAAACTAAGTTGAAAAAACTACGTTGATGAAACCATTCACTTTATTCATGGTGATTGATTTTTTTCATTCTAATATAAAATTTGTTTGACATAAATTTGAGTAAACAGGTGATGACGTATCATAGGAACTAGCGCCATGTCGCCTGCCATGTCAGGGCCAGTGCTTATGTAACCGCCTACTCTGTCTAGCCCCTCACTGTGGAAGAAAACCAGCCCAACACACGGCATCAATGGAGCCTGTATGGAACTGGACCTGATGGTGATCTGGAGGGAGCCCGTCGCCCACAATGGCCAGGACAGCGCCTGCCCCGCCGCCGCGCTCCGTCTGCACGCCTAGGCCGCCTCCCTGCCAGCCTATCTCATCACCTCCTCCTGCTTCCTCTCCTTCCCAGTCACCCGCCTGGCTCGAGCCTCCAGGAGCAGCAGAGTTGACCAGCCCTGCGGGGTGGTGGGAGGCTGTCACAGCTCACACAGCAACGGGAAGCGCCGTCGGCCATCGCGAGCCCGCCCTTGCCCAGCCTGTGCCTGCAGCTTCCCCTCCCACTACCACGTCTTCTCTCACTCCTTCCCCTCGCCAGCGCACCACCCGGGAGCACCTGCAACCCCTCGGCATTCGGGCCACCAGCAGCTCAGCACCTCACAGCCCAGCCTACGCTCTGCAGCCCCTGCCTGCCTCTCCGAGCGCTGCGGCTTCCAGCCTGAGTCCTGCTACGCCATGCGTGGGCCTTCGCCGCCTCCCTGGCCTCCAAGAACCCTCAGCGCCTCTCGGGTCCCTTCCTTGGCCTCAGAGCCTCGGAAGCCCCAGCCTTTGCGGTTCCCACTCCTCAACCTCTTTCCCAATCGTCTGGCTGCCGGGTTTGCCAGTGTCCGAGCTGATGGACAGGCCGGCGATGGGCGCGTACAGCTACCGCAGCTCCTCCGCCCTCTCCATCTCCGCCCAGGCCTGCCTCCAACACGCCAGTCTCCGCGACCCCAAACCCCAGCCATCCCACTCCTTTTCATACCCTTCAATCCCATTCACATCCTCTCTCTTCCCTCTCCCTGAGTTTCAGCACACAGCCCTTCTAGGATTACATCAGCTTGTCTCAGCTTGATCTCCTATGCTTGTGTACTCAGCGGGGTGCCTAGCCTGGCCAGTCAGTTGTCATTTCATTCCAGTGACCTCACTCTGTCTGCCAGCCCAGCTCCTTCCCCCGCCCCCAGCACTCTCCTGCCAGAGTCGAGAGGGAAACTTTTGCTAGACCAGAATCTACTAGGCCATCTCCTCACTCCCATCAAATGCTTCTCCAGCCTCCCCATGCGCCATCCTCAGCTTCACCCTCCTCTCAGCAGCCCTGGCTCATCCAGCCTTAGTCTGTGGTCCCAGCGATCTAGCCAAGTCTGAGCCTGCTCTGTCAATTTTAGGCAACTGTTTTCGCAGCAGCATGCCATTTTATGGGTGCCGTGATTCGGGCAAAATTCAGGGTTTAGCTGTCAAGTGATCAATGCTCACTTCGCCCGGGAGAATTGATGACGTATCATAGGAACTAGCGCCATGTCGCCTGCCATGTCAGGGCCAGTGCTTATGTAACCGCCTACTCTGTCTAGCCCCTCACTGTGGAAGAAAACCAGCCCAACACACGGCATCAACAGGAAAGCCAATATGCTCAAATCGCACAAAAAATGACCTAATATAATGTACTAACAATTAAAAAGATGGAATTTACAAAATTTTAAAAAATATAAATAAACCAAAGCAATTTAAGAAATTACAAAAAATTATGATGTGCGCCGCAGGCCTCTCCCAACCTAGTCCATAATATAAAAAGCTGAGACGTGTCCGTAGCGTAATCATGCGGCGCAGTCCGAATTCAAGCTAGATCTGGGAAGTGAAGAGTTTTTTGGGTAAATCGTGGCCTGGGATTACGATAGCGTTGGAACAAGCTTGATCCGAGCACGGGAATGTGCTTAAAACCTCGAAAATGTAAGTTTTATCAATGTTTTGACTCTGCGCAGATTTGTGCAGGTATCCAATCTGGCAATATTTCACTGATTAAACATAAATGTCCATACATGTATCTAAACCAGCGTCCTCCCAGGCAGCCTTTCCTTTATAGGTTTGGCTGCCTGATTTTTGAAGTCCCTCGAGGACAGCCAGGTGTTTGCTGTTGCATTCATTTGGTGTGGCTGTAATTTGGTCACTGGGTGGGGGTTTCTAAAAGAGTCGGCAGACCACAAAAGAGGCTTATGCATGAAAAAAGCTGAGCACCCGTGTAGCGGGATCCATGCAGCCCTAATAAAAATGGCTTTGAAATTCATTTAATTTTTTTTCATTCAATATATACTACCTTTATCTGCGAATTTTAGCTGAGTTACAAATATTATAAATTTGAACCTAAGAGCCCTTCTGATGCCTTGCTCAAGTCTGCAATGTTTCAATGGATTAACAAAGAGTAATTCAGTTAATTTACAATGGATAAACCAAATCAATTTCAGAAATTACCAAAAATTAAGATGTGCGCCGCAGGCCCTCCCAACCTAGTCCATATTATAAAAGCTAGGCCTTGTCTGTCCACCAGACATTCGGCGCAGGCCCAGGACAGCAGCTGCAGGGAAAGTAAAGACATTTTAGGGTAAATCGAGGGCATAGAACGCGATTTCGAAATAATCTGCAAGGCTCTGAGGATGGGAATGTGCTCAAAACATCAAAAATGCGAGTTTTTTCAATGTTTTAGATCTGCGCAGTTTTGTGCAGTTTCCCAGTCTGGCGATGTTGCACTCAATAAACAAGTTCTCATGCAGGTGGCCTTATTGCCGCCCCACTTTGGCAACCTAACCCCAGTAGGGTGGGGTGCCTAATCTTTGAAGTCCCTCGAGGACAGCCAGGTGTATGCTGTTGCATTCATTTGGTGTGGCTGTAATTTAGTCACTGGGTGGGGTGGGTTTTCAAAAGAGTCAGAAGACCAAAAAAGAGGCTGATGCATGAAAAAAGCTGAGCACCCATGTAGCGGGACTCATGCAGCCCAAATTCTAAATTGGCTTTGAATATGGTTTTAATTTTAATTTGGATTCAATAGGATGTCTTCAATTGGCGTTGAAATTAGTAAAAGTAATTGAGAATTATATGAGCTATTTGGACATTTCTGTCGGCCTACTCAAGTCTTCAATTGATTTTCAGCACAACGTGCAGAATAGTTAAATATGCAAAAATTTCATGAAAAATAGAATGCAAATATGTAAAAACGAATATTAGGAATCCAATGGAAATTTAAATTGATCATAATATTTGCAGTATAAGTGTGCTTTTAATAAATGAGTGAAGACAGCCAACAATAAAGGCAGGCAGGTAAAAACCAGAAAACCACTCGAAATTTCTGAAAAATACATAAATGCAAATAAGAAATAACCCAAAGCAAATTAAGAAATTACCAAAAATAATGATGTGCGCCGCAGGCCTCTCCCAACCTAGTCCAGAATCTGAAAGCTAGGCCTTGTCTGTCCACCAGACATTCGGCGCAGGCCCACTGCAGTAGCTGCAGGGAAGGTAAAGACATTTTTGGGTAAATCGAGGGCGTAGAACGCGATTTTGAAATAATCTGTAAGGGTCTGAGCACGGGAATGTGCTCAAAACATCAAAAATGTGAGTTTTTTCAATGTTTTAGATCTGCGCAGTTTTGTGCAGCTACCCCATTGGGTGATATTGCACTCAATAAACAAGTTCTCATGCAGGTGGCCTTATTGCCGCCCCACTTTGGCAACCTAACCCAACTCATGTTGGGCGCCTAATCTTTGAAGTCCCTCGAGGACAGCCAGGTATTTGCTGTTGCATTCATTTGGTGTGGCTGTAATTTGGTCACTGGGTGGGGTGAGTTTTCAAAAGAGTCAAAAGACCAAAAAAGAGACTGATGCATGAAAAAAGCTGAGCACCCGTGTAGCGGGACCCATGCAGCCCAAATTCTAAATTGGCTTAAATTTAAATTTTTTTCTTAATTTTTTTTGCAATCAGAAGATATTTATTTGACCTGAAAAATGTTAGATTTAAATTAGCTTTCTGTTGGCGAATTGCGTTCATTTGGTGTGGCTTTTAAATTTTGGCTGCTGGGTGGGAGTTGCAAAAACAGATAGTAGATCAAAAAAAAGGCTACTGCATGAAAAAAGCTGAGCTCCCCTGTAGTGAGACACATGCAGCCTAAACCAAAAGGTATCGCCATCATGCACTTATCTAAGTCCCTTTAGCCAAGATCTCCTTGGTGTTTGCATTAAATAAATCCTTTGAATGAAGTGGAATTGAAGAAAGTAAAATAAAATGTCAAATAATGGTATAGCTCAAAATATACTAATACGTTGACTTTGACTTTGAATTAAAATGTAAATTAAAGAATCGTTAAAAAGTGCAAAAAATATCAATATACAGCAAGGGCATAAAACCAAAAATAGATAAAATTAAAATGTTTTGCAAGAAACGGAAGAGTTAATGCAATAGAAAATTGCAACAAAAGATAGTTAGAATATATGAATCGAAGGGAAAGGAAAATAATAAAAGTGAAAACTTAACAAATATTTGAACAATTTCTCAGTTGCAAATTTGAATTCCCTTTGAAATAAATTTGAATAAAAAGAAAAACTAATTAGCTCAACAAAGAGCAAACATCGCACAAACTTTGATCTAACTTATAGTGGAAATAAAAATAAGAGATTAAATTTAGAACAATTAATAACAGAAATGAAATAAAATAGCATAGAAGATTATTAAGAAAGATTACAAGTTCAGAATAAATAATATTAAGGGTAACGTGAAAGCATAATTAAGCAACGGAAATTTAGCATGATAAAAATTTTTAAAAAATTAAACAAGATATCAAAATGAACCAGAAAATTTAATACGGCAATTTTAAATGATTTTGAACTATAAATCAACAAAAATACAAAAATCTATAAGCAAAATTTGTGATGTGCGCTGCAGGCCTCTCCCAACCTAGTCCATAATATAAAAGCTGAGACGTGTCCGTCCCACAGACATTCGGCGCAGGCCCAATTCAGTAGCTGCATGGGAAGTAAGAACATTTTTGGGTAAATCGAGGGCGTAGAATGCGAATTTGAAATATCTGCAAGGATCCGAACACGGGAATGTGCTTAAAACATCAATCGTTTGGGCAAAACAGTCGATTTGGAGGGTTTTTCGGACATAGCTTTTGACAAAAAGCGGATTTTTGCAATCTGTTTTTTGCATTCGCTAGGTAATTTAATTACGCAAAGAATGGCGGTGGAATTTTTGAAATCGGTTGAGAAATGGCAGAGTTATGTACAAAAAAAATTTGAGCCGCATGGCCAATCTGGCGGCCTACCCAGCCATCCAATGTTTCAATGGATATTGAAGTAAGAAACGACATGACAGTTTATTGTCCATTTAGGCCTACCTAGATGGCTTGATTATGACATGTGCTGGCAATGGAGCTGACATTATGGAGCTGGCAATGTGCGCTGCAGGCCTCTCCCAACCTAGTCCATATATATTGGGCTGGCGCGAGGGAGCAAAGCGAACCGTCAGCGCCCAGCCCCTCTTTTCGACCTAGGTGTACGTTTTTGGGGTTATTGCTAGATCTCAATTTTGATAAGGCTGCTGCTCGTCACAGAAAGCTCCAATCGTTTTAATTATTTTTGCAATGGAAAGAACAACATCGAATTGACTATAGTTTATCTTTTGACTTTTGCCCAAAACTATTTATTTAACAATGAAAAATGCCAAAAACCATTTGTCCGAACTCCTCCTTCTTCTCCTTCTGCTCCTTCTGCTCCGCATCTATTCAATGGACGATAGTAGGTATTCATTTTATCCCCCGGCCCCCTGCCCCCGGTCACTGGGCTTTATCATATAGTCATTTATTGATAAATCTGAAGTTAGGCTAAGGTGGCATATGCCGCAGTGGTGTAGTGGTGTACGCGATTGGTCAGATGAATGATCCTGGCAGGTTCGTATCCTTCTCAAGCATTCTTTTTTATTTTTGTCTGTTTAAAGTTGAGAAAACAACTGGTATCATCGGAAGGCCTAATGTAAAGCTCTATTTTCCCAAAAATCGAATCTCCTAAACAAAATCTAAGAAAATTTCTCAAAAATTTTTATGTTTGCCTATAGATTTGCATTGTAATTTCCGATTTGAAAATTTTTTTTTTAAGTTTTTGTTTTTTTATTTTTTATTTATCTAATAAAATCTTAGCTAAATATATAACCAACATTATAAAATTTGTATTTATACATTTTATACTATATTAAAAGTGGAAGAAATATCTGGTACCATCGGCAGGCCAAATGTGGGTCTTTTCTCCAAAATTTGCAATTGACTCGAGTAAAAAAGTAAAGGAAATACATTTATACTAGTGGAATCTGCTGCGTCATCTGCATTTTGTTTTTGGGCGCGCATGGAAAGAGACAATGATCTGCGCGCCAAAAACAAAATGCAACTGTCCAAGCAGCAGATTCCACTAGTATAAAATGTATTTCCTTTACTTTTTACTCGAGTCAATTGCAAATTTTGGAGAAAAGAGACCCACATTTGGCCTGCCGATGGTACCAGATATAATAGAGGAGCCTGTCTTGTCCGTAAGCATTTTGTGCAGCACCAGGGAAGCTTCCTGTGAGAAGGTAAGAATGTTTTTGGGTAAATCGGGGGCCAGGAAGATGATGGAGCGATGCGTAGCTTGATCTGAGCACGGGAAAGTGCTTAAAACATCAAAAATGTGAGTTTTTTCAATGTTTTGGAACTGCGCAGATTTGGAAGCTACCCAATTGGGCAAAATTTCAGTCACTACAGATAATTATTCCCAAACAAATAAGGCTTGTACCTCTTTGGCAACCTAACCCCACTTGGGTTGGGTGCCTAATCTTTGAAGTCCCTTGAGGACAGCCAGGTGTTCTATTCACTTGGTGTGGCTGTAATTTGGCCACTGGGTGGGGGGGATCCTCAAAAGAGTCGTTAGACAAAAAAGAGGCTAATGCATGAAAAAAGCTGAGCACCTGTGTAGCAGGATCCATGCAGCCCAAATTCAATTCCTATAATGTTTCAGCGGATATTCAAGTAAGCAAAGTAAGGTGGTGGATGCCAGATGCTTTTACAGGCCTATTTAGGCTCACCCAATTCTCACATGCAGGGCGGTGGATGCCAGATGCTTTTACAGGCCTATTTAGCCTCACCCAATCCTCCCATGTAGGGCGGTGGATGCCAGATGCTTTTACAGGCCTATTTAGGCTCAACCAATCCTCCCATGTTGGGTGGTGGATGCCAGATGATTTTACAGGCCTATTTAGGCTCACCCAATCCTCACATGTAGGGCGGTTGATGCCAGATGCTTTTACAGGCCTATTTAGGCCCACCCAATCCTCCCATGTAGGGCGGTGGATGCCAGATGCTTTTACAGGCCTATTTAGGCTCACCCAATCCTCCCATGTAGGGCGGTGGATGCCAGATGCTTTTACAGGCCTATTTAGGCTCACCCAATCCTCCCATGTAGGGCGGTGGATGCCAGATGCTTTTACAGGCCTATTTAGGCTCACCCAATCCTCCCATGTAGGGCGGTGGATGCCAGATGATTTTACAGGCCTATTTAGGCTCACCCAATCCTCACATGTAGGGCGGTGGATGCCAGATGCTTTTACAGGCCTATTTAGGCTCACCCAATTCTCACATGTAGGGCGGTGGATGCCAGATGCTTTTACAGGCCTATTTAGGTTCACCCAATCCTCCCATGTAGGGCGGTGGATGCCAGAAGCTTTTACAGGCCTATTTAGGCTCACCCAATCCTCCCATGTAGGGCGGTGGATGCCAGATGCTTTTACAGGCCTATTTAGGCTCACCCAATCTTCCCATGTAGGGCGGTGGATGCCAGATGCTTTTACAGGCCTATTTAGGCTCAACCAATCCTCCCATGTAGGGCGGTGGATGCCAGATGCTTTTACAGGCCTATTTAGGCTCACCCAATCCTCCCATGTAGGGCGGTGGATGCCAGATGCTTTTACAGGCCTATTTAGGCTCAACCAATCCTCCCATGTAGGGCGGTGGATGCCAGATGCTTTTACAAGCCTATTTAGGCTCACCCAATCCTCCCATGTAGGGCGATGGATGCCAGATGCTTTTCAGGCCTATTTAGGCTCAACCAATCCTCCCATGTAGGGCGGTGGATGCCAGATGCTTTTACAGGCCTATTTAGGCTCACCCAATCCTCCCATGTAGGGCGGTGGATGCCAGATGCTTTTACAGGCCTATTTAGGCTCACCCAATCCTCCCATGTAGGGCGGTGGATGCCAGATGCTTTTACAGGCCTATTTAGGCTCAACCAATCCTCCCATGTAGGGCGGTGGATGCCAGATGCTTTTACAGGCCTATTTAGGCTCACCCAATCCTCCCATCCTTTTTAGCTATTAGCCCCCTCAGCCGTTTCTCATTTGAGTTTGTTTTACTGAATTTTCAGCATAATTTCTTCTTCAAGTAGCATGCCAATAGTCGCCGTAGGCGATGGCGAAGCTCAACCTAGTCTCTATATATAATGATAGAGCCTGTCTTGTGGGTCATCATGGGGAGCACCTTAACTACAGCCTCTGCAGAGGAAGTGAAGATGGTTTTGGGTAAATCGGGGCCCAGGAACACGATGGAGGTGGTGAGAGCTTGCACCGATCACGGGAACATGGTTAAAACATCAAAAATGTGAGTTTTTCTAATGTTTTTGAACTGCGCAGTTTTGGGAAGCTACCCAATTAGGCCAGATTTCAGTCATTACACATTACTTTCCTTGCAGTTTTGTAGACCAACATCTCTTACAGGTGTACAACCTCATTTGGGTTGTATGCCTAATCTTTGAAGTCCCTTGAGGACAGCCGGGTGTTTGCCGTTGCATTCATTTGGTGTGGCTGTAATTTGGCCACTGGGTGGGAGTTTCTAAAAGAGTTGGTAGACCAAGAAAAGAGGCTAATGCATGAAAAAAGCTGAGCACCCGTGTACAGTGTTTCTGATTTCGGGAATCCTTAGAGAATAAATAAGAATGAAAATATGGAATGTCCAAAATTACGGAATAAATAAGAATGAAAATAAACGCTGCTCAAAATTAGAGTTGAAAATGAGAATAAATATATATTTTATAACGTTAAAAAATATGGCTTAAAAATATAGCATAGAATAAGAATAAAATATGTGATTTTTATGAAATCAAAATAAGGTGTATTTTATTATTTCATATTCCCTATGCGGTATTCTTATTTTTTAACGATTTTTTTAATTTTATAAACCTTATAAAATTGAAAATCTTTATTAAGGCCAGGTTATAAATGGCCTTCTACACTGCTACCAATCAAATTTCGGATAAGATGCAAAAACGCAACAGCCAGTAGAGAAGGCTGATTGATGTCCTAACCCAATATGTTCTCATTTACAAGACTTAGCCGCCATCGTTCTGTCATCAATCCCTCGAAAATCTGCTCAAAATTCCATTTCGATTGACTTTTTAATCATGCAAAAAGCTTCAGTAGAACTCGAGTTATGATTTTTTTCTGATTTGGGTCGACATAATGTCGGGTCGACATATTGTCGGGTCGACATAATGTCGGGTCGACATAATGTCGGGTCGACATAATGTCGGCCCGACAATATGGCGACCCGACATTATGTTGACCCAAATCAAAAAATAGTCATAACTCGAGTTCTACTGAAGCTTTTTGCATGATTCAAACGCCATTCGAAAGGGAATTTTGTGTAGAATTTAGATGGGGTGAGGACATCAATCAGCCTTCTCCATCTGGACTTGGTCTTCTGTCCTCATCGATCAGCCTTCTCTACCAGCTGTCAGACTTCTCAACTTACACTGGCCTTCTGCCCTCATCGATCAGCCTTCTCTACCAGCACCAGAACTGCCTCCACTGCAGCTTCGACGATGCCTCTACAGCCCAGTTCTCCAGCCACATTCTAATTAACAGGAGCTGCATACCGAGGGAGCCAGGAAGAGAAGCAGCAGTCAGTCCACCTAGCCCTAGAACTGCCTCCACTGCAGCTTCGACGATGCCTCTACAGCCCAGTTCCTCCAGCCACATTCACATTAACAAGAGCTGAATCTGCGAGGGAGCCAGAGAAAGAGAAGCTGCTTCTCTTCCTCTGGCTCCCTCGCAATTCAGCTCCTGTTAATGTGAATGTGGCTGGAGAACTGGGCTGTAGAGGCATCGTCAAAGCTGCAGTGGAGGCAGTTCTGGTGGCTGGTGGACTGACTGCTGCTTCTCTTCCTCTGGCTCCCTCGCAGATTCAGCTCCTGTTAATGTGAATGTGGCTGGAGAACTGGGCTGTAGAGGCATCGTCAAAGCT
>JASANA010006683.1:0-94675 GCA_030248095.1 Ptycholaimellus sp. GST1_10
CACCGATCCTTCCTCCCCTCTCCCATTCCCCAAGCATCATTTACAGTGCAGATGCCGACTTGACCTTCAAACGGTAGCAGTACCTTTCATGGGCATCTCTTTGCGCTCTTTCTTTTCTAGCCGAATGGATGTGTGTTTGGGTGGTTGAGATGTGATGATTGCAGCGAGGAGGAGCTTTCGAGCGGGCGCGGAAGCTCCGTGGAGGACGGACAGGAGACGAACTGGGACGACATCACCCACCTCTTCAAGGTTCCTCCTCCACCTCCTCACCCCTTCTCAGCACAATCACCAATATTTCCAGGTCGCCAACCATCCCCGCCTCGCCAACTCCAAGCACTGGGCTTAGCTGCGACAGCTGCATTTTTCTCAATTTCTACCTTTTTATCTTCTTCCTTTACATTTCAAGCTGCTTTTTACTTTGACATTCTACCCAGATGCCATGAAATGGCGCCGGTTTCAATTGTATTGCTCGCTGGCTTTGCATGCTCAACGGAAGAGCATGGCATTGATGTAGCGATAATGATAACGGTGACTCGGAAAGGGTTTCCATTCTCGACTGTTTACACGCGATTATGCTGGGTGGTGGCATCCATGTTTTACCTGCTTTAGAGTCGATGCATCTTGTATAAAGTTTTCCCCAAAAGACATTCATTTGCACGTACACAGGTAAAACACAATTAAAATGAAAAAAACATAAAACAAGCCTGCGGCGTATTCAAGGACCCTCGCAGACAGACACGAAATTGTTTTCACGGCCAAATGGCTGGGTTGTTTTGCATAGCTGGACGCATGAGGCAAGACGAAAGGCAGGCACTGCGCACTGAGGAGTGGGGTGAGGAGGGAGGAGGAGGGCAGGAGTTGGAGGGTGGGCATTGCAGTGTAGCTGGTAGACAGGCACAGGGAGCTGGGGATGGCTCTAGACTGCAGACACGCCTGTCGTCGCTGCGTACTCCAGGCACGGCCGCTGACTGAGTAGGCTTGTCTGAAAGAGGTCCAATCTCATTTCCAGGTTCCGCTAGAGGAAGATGAGCTGGACGAGCAGCAGCGACTTCGCCTCACCAAAGTCCTCTTCCTTCTCGACTCCGTCCTCTCCTCCCTCCGGTCTTTCTTTCCACCGCTTCACTCCCTTGGGCCAGAAATCAATGAATGGCCTTAGTTTGGTGGGTAAAGTGGAGGAGTTGCCGCGCGGGAGTAGTCTGCTCAGCATCTACGCCTCCCAGATGGAGGAGCTGTGGAAGTTCCTGGCCAAAGAGCACTTCCACCAGGCACACTTCCTAGGCCCACTCCTTTCGCAGAGAAAAAGCGGAGATAGCTGTAGGAGTGGGCGGAGTGTGAGGAGACGCGGGGTGAGCTGGTGGGGGGAGGCTTGCTGGAGGTGGAGTTGTCGGAGGCCTTCAAGCTGCTGGCCATGATCGGCGCCCCGGGTACGACGGCCTATCGCAACTTCCACATCCGCGCACGCGCTCTCCTTCTCCGCTTCGAGCACAAGGTTCTTCTTCGGGCTAGGAGGTGTGGGGGAGTAAGAGGAGGGAAAATTGAGGCCTGGAACCGGCCGAGTTCGCTGCTGCGCTATGCGGAGGTATTTCTGGAGGACCTCGCCTGCCTGGTCCACTGGGAGCGCCAACGCCTACACCTCTACTACCAAAAGGCTCCCCTTTCCCATTCATTCACTCATCTTCTCCTCATTTATAAGAACTTTGAGGAGAAGAAGAAGCGGGCAAATGAGGAAGCGGCCAAAGAGAAGGAGGAAAAGAGCAAGCAAGAGGAGGAGGAGAGGTGTAGGAAGGAGTGCGAGGAGAAAAGTCGACGACGGGTTCCCACAGAAGCCAATCTTTCTCATTCAATGTTTGGCGTTTGGCAGCGGAGCAGCAGCTCCAACTTTGTCTCCAGCGAAACGGGCTCTTCCAGTCGCCAGGAGGAAAAAAGCTCCTCCTCGGTTCAGCCAGACAATGAAATGGAGAATGGGAGGGAATGAATTTGGCAGGAGCGAATAAAGCTGGAGACTGCAGGCTCCTATCAGCGCACGCCTTCCCCAATTGCCTCACCTCACAAGGTTCTCTTTCCGCTCTCCTAGTTAGGTTATGGTTGGCTAATGCTCGGTAGTACTTTAGTATGTGGGCAGCAGTGGAGGAAGTTATTGGCGAAAGGTGGCGAAGAAGAGTGCCTACAAGGCCTACAAGGCTTCATTTACCTCTTTATTTGACAAACCCAGCAAAGCCCATCAATTGCAGAACACCAAGAAGCGGATCAATGAAAAAGCATAAATAATTACCATCATTTCATTTTCCATACATTTTAACCCATTTCAAGCCACCCTTTGTGCATCGAATTCATTATATTCTTCATTTAGGTACAAAATATGATTAGCCATACTATACGAACATGTTTATTTATTTCAAGAGATTCGTTATTCATTCGCTGCGATGGGTCTTTTTCAGAATATATGGGATTGATCTTTTTATTAACTGTTCTTTGACTTGATAACCAACACCATTTTGATTCAATATCTTTCAACAATGTCAAACACAATGATTATTTCGATTTCGATTCTAGCCATTTCGATCTTGGTATAATATTTTGGCTTATAATCTTAGGAACTTGGTGAAAAAGCCAAATGGAGCATAATAAGATTCGAACGTGCGCGGCTAAGATAGGCTGGCCTAAACTAATAGTGCACCGCGCGCTCTGCGCCATCCCGCATCGTCATCTCCAACCTCTGCACGCCTTCTGAATATATTGGCTGGAAAGCGGTGCAGAAATTGGTGGAATGGGAATGGACGGACCAGTGAAACGTGCTCAGCCAGCCATGGACCCGGAGCGGAAGCAGGCCCTGGAGAAGTACCGCCAGAAACTCGCCGAGTACCGCGAGGTGGAGGATCGCCTCAAAGAGCGTTCACCCTTCACCCTCTCATCACTCTCCCTCTCATCACAGTGTCTGCTGCAGTGCGCATGAAGGAGAAGGATCTGACGAAGGACCACGACAAGTCTGAGAACGACATCCGAGCGCTGCAGTCCGTGGGTCAGATCGTAGGGGAGGTTCTGCGCCAGCTGACGGAGGACAAGTTCATCGTGAAGGCCACCAATGGACCGCGCTACGTTGTCGGATGTCGCCGCACCATCAAGAAGGTTCCGGAGGATGCGAAGAGGAAGAGGAGGAGGATAAGAAGAGGGCTTGAAGGAGGAGCTGAAGCAGGGAACGCGAGTGGCGCTGGACATGACGACGCTGACGATAATGCGACAGCTGCCGCGGGAGGTGGACCCTCTGGTGTACAAGATGAGCCACGAGGACCCGGGCAACGTTTCCTACGCCGAGATCGGCGGCCTCTCCACCCAGATCCGGGAGCTGCGGGAGATCGTGGAGCTGCCGCTCATCAACCCCGAGCTCTTCCACCGCGTCGGCATCACCCCGCCCAAGGGCTGCCTCCTCTACGGGCCGCCGGGGACGGGGAAGACATTGCTGGCCCGGGCCGTGGCCTCCCAGCTGGACTGCAACTTCCTCAAGGTCGTCTCCTCCGCCATCGTGGACAAGTACATCGGAGAGTCCGCCCGCATGATCCGCGAAATGTTCAACTACGCTCGCGACCATCAGCCCTGCATCATCTTCATGTTCCCCACATCTCCCCCAACCAATCAGATGAGTAGATGTTGGTCTGATTGAGGGACGAGATTGATGCGATCGGTGGGAGGCGCTTCTCTGAAGGCACCAGCTCGGATCGAGAGATCCAGCGCACCCTGATGGAACTGCTGAACCAGATGGACGGCTTCGATGCCCTGGGGAAGGTGAAGATCATCATGGCCACCAATCGCCCGGACACCCTCGACCCCGCCCTCCTACGCCCCGGACGCCTGGACCGCAAGATCGAGATCCCTTTGCCCAACGAACAGGCTCGTCTAGAGGTCCTCAAGATACACGCCGCACCCATCACCAAGGTCCACCATTCTCTCCCTTTCTTCCTCCCTTCTTGACTAAGAGGAGTTGGAGCACGGGGAGATCGACTACGAGGCAGTCGTGAAACTCTCCGACGGCTTCTCTGGGGCTGACCTGCGCAATGTCTGCACCGAAGCTGGTGCCGCTTTTCCTTTTTGTCTTCATCCTTTTCCTGAGTGAGTGAAGAGTATTGAAGGGTTGTTTGCAATTCGAGCAGAGCGTGAGTACGTGATCGAGGAGGATTTCATGAAGGCCGTGCGCAAGGTCTCCGATGCGAAGAAGCTGGAGACCAAGCTTGATTACAAACCTGTCTAAGTCCTTTCATGACTCATCCTTGCGTCCATCGCCGTTTACTTCTGTTTTATTGCCACTTTAGTTGCCGTATGAGTATACAGAGAAACGGACATCCACATGGGTTGAAGTGCGAAGGCAATGCAAATGAAATGCAGGATTGTGTAAGGGCGCATGTGCTTGGGATTATCTGAGGAGAAAAGGAGGGGGGGGGGGATTGGAAAGCATTCTCGTCTGTCCAGGTGAGTCAGCGCTTTTCGCTGAGCCCAGATGCAATTTTCTCTCACGGCATTAGTTCCATGAACAGCTCCATCTCTGCGCTTCTATATACACTTTCAACAATTCAAAGATATATGTCGACGTGTTCTTAAGGTGTGGAAAGCGATGGTATAGTGAAGAATGAGACTAATGCTGATAGGCGAAGGGTGCAAAGGGCATCCGCTATTCAAATTCCTTGGGTGAGGAAGAGGAAGTGGCACGGTTGGAGACTGGCTAGGCGGGAGGGAGTGGGCTTGGGGGGTCAGTTTTTAGGCACGCGCAGCAAGGGAACAGGTGCCCTATGGGCGCCGCGCTCTAACCCAGACTGACCTGCACAAGGCGCCACGCCACACGCCCTCTTATACACAAGGCATAATTAGCCCGATCCTCCCCAGGTGTCGCTCGCCTTCCGCCCTTCCGCCCTTCCCCCATCACCTCACTCCTCATCTCTTACTTCTCCCCCTATGTTTCCTGTTTGTCTTCTTTGTCTCAGTCGGCATTGGTTTTCTCGAGCTTACCTTTGCTAGCGTAGTTTCCAACCGTTTTTTGCGGTAAACGATAAATTAGCTGTGATTAAGTGTAGCTTGCTAAAATGCGCGAGTAGAGAAGTGTGTACTGCTTATCTAAGCGCAGGTCGGAGGTGGAGACACAAAGAAAGAAGCGTTTGGCTAAGGTGGGGCGTTGGGCCAGAGAGAGAGAGCTGAAAGTGGTAGGGAGGAGAGCCAGGACGAAGACAGCTCTCTGGTCCCAGCCCTGTAGTTCCTGCCCTGCGTCCTTCCCTCCCTCCCTTCCCCCCGCCCTCCATAAATCCTTCCCTTCATCCCCCTTCAATTATGGCCCCGCCCCTCTTTGGCTATGGATAGGCAGTGCCGTCTATACCTAGGGCCTTCCATGGGCTCCAGCCAGCAATGCCCCTCGGTTGCTGGCAGAGAGAGAGAGAGTGGGGGAGGGGCTTTGGATAGATGGCAGTGGGTGGGAGGGAGAGAGGCAGTGGGAAAGTGGGCGCGTACGCGGTCACAACCCCCCAGCTCACTCTCACTCTCTGTTTGCTATTCCGCCCGCAACACCCTCCACCCACTACCATGGCCCCCCAATCCCCCCCTCTCCTCCTCCTCCCTCCCCCTCCTCTCCCCATCCTCCCTCCCCTTCCCTCACCTGGCCCCCAGTGCACACAGTCCAAGCGCCTCTTCTACCTCAGCGCGCAGCTCCAGCTAGAAGCTTTGTCTGCTTTTCAAAGTGTCAAAGTGACATCACCTGAGCTTTCTAGAGCAGAGAAGCTTTCTTTCAGTACAGAGGCCCCGCTTCTCCCTCCAGTTTCAGTTGAAGCATGGAGAATGAGGGTTTAGTCACCGCGGCTTAGGGAATATTCCAGTGCGCGGCGCATTGTCCCTGGCCAGGGTGTGGGCGTGTGCGTTAGCTTCCGCGTGCTATTGGCTTTCACAATCTGTCGTCAGTGCGGGGAGGACCGGTTTTTCAGCGACCTAAGCCCCAGCTACAAAAGCTCTGCCCCCGGGCTCAGAAACCAAATGGAACTACGGCCGAGCACTTCAAAGGGCCTCTGCACCTGCTATCACTCTCTCCAATTCCATCAACTCTCTACTCCCACTGCGCATTCCACCGCTTCCTCTACTGCTTGGATGCCGAGTAAGTCTTTGGCTCGTTGGATGTGGTGTATGTGGGAGGCTGAGTGTGTGTGGGTGAGGCGAGGTCATTGGGGGTATTGTTGGCGCCTTGAGGACTCAAGGGGTCGCAAGTTGTCGCAGGCAGTGCTTATGCTCATTCTGAGACTGAAGAGGAGGTATTGTATGCCTCTGGCGCCGCCCCGCCCTCCCCCTCCCCCATTTACCGTCGCCTTTCCCTCATTCTATTCATCCGCAAGGTCGACGCCTTGCAAGCCCTCTCTCACCAGGTGTCAGCCGCCTTCACTTCCTTCGCCCATCAGCCCAGTTGAGGGAGGGCATGCAAGGCAGTGAGAGAAAAAGGGCGCAGGCTAAGCGTGGGTCTGGGTAGGTAGAGAGGGCTGGTTGTTGGTGTCTGGCTGGGACTAGGGGGATGGAGGGAGGGAGGGAGAAGGGTGGAGAGGGCAACGAGCGAGGCGAATGGCAAGAGCTGTGGCCAAACAGGGTGCAATGACTGCTCCATTCCCCGCCGCCGCTCATCCAAGCCCCCTCTCAAATCATCTATAGCTTATTCGGATGACGCAAATCAAAAAGTCATCAAACTCATCCCAAACCTTTTGGCCCTTCTCACGCTTCAAATTTGTTGTTGCTTTTTACGACATACTAAGAACCTGAGGATGTTTGAGGTGCCCAAAAACGCAGAGTATTTAAAAATAAAAGATATAGGTATATATGTTACGAAAATGGCCAAAAACGGTTGGATGAACATCAACATTAGCAGCTAGTTAGACATAAGGTGATTGGGAGTTCAGCTGCTGGAGTTGTTTACAACCAACCAAGTACAAAACTACAAAAAACTTAGCTCAGGTAAAGTAATGTGGGGAAGCAGGAAAAGAGACAGAAGGGGCGTCCTTGAGCACATGCACAAAGGCATGGTTTGGATTGGCGGCAGGCATGTAAATGAGAGGCTTTCCGATGCCTCTCCAAATACACAACCTTTCCCGCTGTACAACTACCTTCCTGAACTTATCCCGGAAACTTTGCCAGCCACTCTTACGACGACAAATTCAAATTAGAATTGTTGCAGAAGTGCGGTGGAGAAAATTATGGGCACAAGTATCAAGTTCCTGGCTGCACATGCTCTTCATTCTTCTGCTCACCTGCCCAACTGGTAAGATATTCGTTCATCTTGTTCGGGCACCTATCCTTGGCCATGAAAGGAAGTGGGCAATTTGTGGGCGCGAAAAAAAGGAAGGTGAGGAGGGTGTGGGAGTCTGGCTAGAGCGGGCGTCTGTCAACAAGACTGGGGGTTGGCACTCTTTGTGGGCCCCCTTTTTTCTACCGCGCAAAGCCATCTTCGTCTCCTGTCAACAACCCCATGCTGGGTAGCCTTCCCATCTATCCCGGGCGGTAGGGAGGGAGGCGCTTTCAAAAGCCTTAGGCCGCATGTCAGTTGGGAGGAGCGGAATGAAAGGTGACGCATTAGAGAAGGAAAGAGGCAGCGGCAATTCTTCTCATGTCCTTGAGCTGAGGATGACAAGACGTCGGGGTCATCCTTTAGATCCCTGGGATGACGTTTTGTCTGCGCAGTGAAAGCCTGGCATCCTTTGGGTCAGACAAGATGGGCAAAGCTGGGGAGGTCAGCTGAGTCTCCAGAGATTACAGAGGGGGGAAATGCTCGGCGGGGGCTTTGTACCTCGCCTAATGACCTCGCAATACATGCGCCGCTACACCCGCCTTTGGGGGCAGCGAAAGGATTCCCCGCCTTGTCTCTTTCCGCAGCTCGCTTCCCGCCAATGAAAACGAAAGCAGGGCAATTAAAACTGCATATATACATCGTTTATGGCTCGCTAAAACCGAGCCCTCTCTGACTCCTGGTTATGGAGACGAGATGGGAATAGGAGGCCGTGAGGAAGGGCTGGCGGACATCTGGTCTGGATGAGGGGACAGGAGAGATGTCGTTAATCCCACTACACCTGTCCCCCCCGCCCTTGGCAATCTCACCTTCTCCACTCCCGTTTTGCACCATTAATCTTCACTGCCGCCTCTTTGTCTTGGCTTCTACGACCCTATCAATGTGTCAAGGATATGGAGAGAGGAAGGTGCGGTACACCTGCCGTCTAGAATGAGAGCCCAGAGTCTTTTGGCTTTCTGAGGAATGAAAACAAATCCACTCACAAGGAGGCGGCGTTTAGAATGCCAATGAGAAAGGCAGGGCAGTCAATGCAGAGTCTGACGCAGCAGTCAGACAATGGGCATAGTGTAAAGGGGTGGGCAAAATGCAAGCCGCCGTGAATCGTCTGAGTGTCATCATTGAACAGCTTGTCAACATCACCGAAACCACATTCGTGCCCCTCTCTTGCGGTCCAACTGTTTCCCACCATTCCTAGCGGAAGTAGATTAGGAAAGCATTTCAGAGGGCTGTTCGTCGAGACCGGCCCCGAAAGCTCGTCCCCCGCGGCCGTTCTGGCGACCCGAGGACACAATCCCTCGCCTACCCTGCAACGCAGAATACGACCAGCTCTACTGCCTACACAACGGAACCTGCTTCCAGCAGCGCTCCGCCACCGGCGACCTTCGCCCCTACTGCGAGTATACTTCCTACTCCTTCTTTCCTTCCTTCCCTCCACCCCCGCCCTGGCCTGTAGGTGCGCTGATCGATTCTACGGGCGGCGCTGCGAGTTCCTGGAGGTCTCCATCGAGAAGTGGCTCCCGGTCACGCGGGCGCGGATCGAAACGGCGGCCATCTCCCTCGCCGTCGTCCTCATCCTTGTCGCCACCTGCTTCGTCTCCCTCGCCCTCTACGTCTACCGCCGACGGTTTTCCATTCTTCCAGCCTCAGTCAACAAACTCAATGAAGGGGAAAGGTTGGATTTCAGGAAGAAGGCTTCAGCCCAGCGCTCAGTGCAGGACAGCTCAGACGGGGACGGGGCTTCTCCAGATCTCAGCATTCCTCATCGCCCTTTCTCCAGTATTCGTCGGGCTCAACACTTCGTCCCTGACACCGCCAAAGGGGTTCGTTTTTTTCCGCTTTACGCTTGCTCACCAGCCGCATCAAGCTTGCTCTTCCCAGGGCAGTGAAGGAGATTAGGGGTAGTGGCAAAAAAATGAGACCTAAAATTTTGAAAGGAGACCTCTAGAAATAGAATGAGGGGGCCACATTATGCAATATGCAAATGGTCTCCGTTCTAAAATATGGGTCTCCTTTTATTGCCAATATTGCAGACATTGTTTTCAAAAAAAGGAGACTTAAAATTTGCAAAGGAGACTATAATTTTATATATATTTGAGTCGTAAGACAACAGAAAAAAGAAGTTTTTGCTTCGAAATAAAGGTCTCCTTTTATTGCCAAGTTTAGTTGCTTTGTTGTCAAAAAAGAAAACCAATCGAACTAATCAGCAAATAAGTCGATAATTGTTAATCACCAAAATTGATGAGAATGCGGTTGAAGCCGCCACATTTTAGACACATTACATGTTTTTTTTCGTTTGCCTTAATTTTCAAAGTGCAAAGCAATGATGTTACAGGAAATAAGATAAATATCTGTATTTTAGCTGGTTACTCGTATCAGAAACGTTTTTGAGATTTTTTTTTATCTGTGAATTCTTTTCTGGCAGCACCCCCTGGATCGGGTATTGGGCTGGCGCGAGGGAGCGTAGCGACCGTTAGCGCCCAGCCCCTCTTTTTGACCAAGGTGTATGTTTTGGGGGTTATTGCTAGATCTCAATTTTGATAAGGCTCTAGCTCCTCACTGGAAGCTTCAATCTTTCTGATTCTTTTTGCATTGGAAAGAGCGAATTAACCAAAACTCGCGAAAAATCGCCAAAAAGTATCAGAATGCTGGAGAAAATCACTCAAAACCATTTGTCCGAATTCCTTCTTCTTCTCCTTCTTCTTCTTCTCCGCATCTATTCAATGGACGATAGTAGGTATTCATTTCTTCCCCCCCCCCCACCCCTCTTCCCCGGGTCCCTGAGCTTATGTATTCATTTATTCATAGCTATTCAGTTAAACTAAAGAGCCATATGCACCAGTGGTGTAGTGGTGCAAGCGATTGGTCAGATGGATGAAACTGGTAGGTTCGAATCCATCTCATGCATTCATTTTTGTTTATGTAAAGTTGAGAAAACAACTGGTACCATCGCCAGGCCAAAAGTAAAGGTCTTTTCTCCCAAAAATCGATTGCCCTGAGTAAAAGTCACAAATTTCTCAAAAATTAATTCGTTTGCCAGTTAGTTTGCATTGTATTTTCATTTTTGAATATTTTCTTTTCGTTATATTTTTACACAAGTTTTTTAAATTACTTTTTTATATATCGAATATAACCAGCAATATAACATTTGTATTTGTACATTTTATGCTATATTAAAAGTGGAAGAAATATCTGGTACCATCGGCAGGCCAAATGTGGGACTCTTTTCTCCAAAATTTGCAATAGGTTCGAGTAAAAAGTCAAGGAAATTGCGCTGCTTCAGCGTCATAATGGACCTTGGACGTCTGAGCCTTATCTTTTCCTATTTAGCTAGCCCCTTCCTGCTTCGTACAGTCAGTGTATGTTCAATTGTTAGATGTAGAAAAGAAACGGAAGGTGTGCGGGTATCTGGCGGACACGATGCTTAAGCTTTCCAACATGCTCAGCTTCAGCTTCACGCACTAGCTCAACGTCCCCCCCTAGACAAGTCGTTTGGAGGCCCTAAAAGAGTGAAAAAAGGTCGTATAAGGGAAAGTAGGGCGGAGACCCAGAAATAAGAAAGGAGACCCCCATAAATGAAAAAAGCGGACCTAAAAACCTCTAAATACATGGGTCTCCTTTCAGTTTTTAGGGTCTCCGCCCATCAAAACCCCTAGACAAGTCGTTTGGAGGCCCTAAAAGAGTGAAAAAAAGGTCGTATAAGGGAAAGTAGGGCGGAAACCCAGAAATAAGAAAGGAGACTCCCATAAATGAAAAAAGCGGGTCTAAAAACCTCTAAATCCCTGGGTCTCCTTTCAGTTTTTTGGGTCTCCGTCCATCTAACACTCTAGAGAAGTCGTTTGGAGGGCCAAAATAGAACAATAAATAACCTATTCCTAATGAAATTTTTTTTTATCAATTTCAGAACGGAGACCCTTCCCATATTACATAATGAGGCCCATATATTCCATTTCTAGTGGTCTCCTTTCTTAATTTTAGGTCTCCTTTTTTTGCACCTACCCGGAGAGTAGGCGAGGCTTGCATAGAACTGGATTGTGTAGGAGCTGCGGGAGTTGGAGCCGAGCAGTGCTCAGCTGGGCTTCGGAGTGCTGGAGCAGCGTGCGGGGCAACGCCTCTGCAGCATTTGCGATCCCAGCTTGCTCTCTAATCCCCCGCCTCGCCTTGCCAGATCCATACATCACGGCTGTCCCCTCTGCATCCAGGTCAATTCCATGCTTCCTTCATTTTCAAACACCAGCTGGAATTTCATTGATGAATTGGAGCACCCTAAAGTTGAGTCGAAGCCTATGGATTTGGTAAATTTCAGGCGCCGATGGCAGAGGAGGAAGTTTCCCTGTCAGGCGAAGCGCAGATTATGAGCGAAGTCTGACCATTCTTTGATCTTAGCGGTAGTAGACTACTTCCTCATGTGATACTCACCATTGCCACTGGGGCCACTACTTCCTTCTAATCTGCTCAAAGCATTTCGCCACCTCCTATTTTTCGGCCTCCTTGATTTAGTTTGGCATTCTTAAGCGTTTGTCGTCTACTTTTTGCACTTAAGCTTCACTGCTGTCCGTGTTATGCCATGACCAAGCATGTTTTACGAAAAAAGAGCTTTCAGTACAGTTCATATTAGCTACTAAACACCCAAATAACAATTGAGGCAAATTTCTGGGCAAGCACCAAAGTATTATCTCCCAATAGTTTGCTGAAGGCTTTTCCGCGTAAGGCAAAAATGGAGTATTTCTTGGCTCAGGCGTGTTGGTCATTACAACGGCCGGTCCTGGTTTTGGCAAAGACCGAGCTCCTACAAATCTCCATTTCTTAACACCCCGATAAACAGCACCCCATTCTCAGCTCCAATTGCTAGAAATGATGAAAAAACCGGGCAAATAGTCTGTGGCTGGACATAGTCGGCGATGGCGCGGATAATTTCCGGCAGGTTTTCACGGATGAAGTCGTCGCACTGCAAAAAGACGGAATTGAAAGGCGCTTTACCTGGCAAGGCCAGTGATGGAAGCCCAATAATGCAGCCACACTGGCCAGGAGTGCTGGCTCCAACACCGACACATACGTTAGGCACTGCAACGCCCCTCACCTACCTACCTTAGCCTAGTATTGAGAGGCAAAACTGCCGTCAATCAAGCCGTGCTGGTGGTGAATGCAAGAGGGGATAACCTGTTGGCTGTACTTGCCGGGCACAAAGTCGCAGATCATCTGTAGCTCCTTCTTGAGCTCCTCCTGAATGGCAGGCTGTTCCAGTTCATCCTTCAGGGCGGCGGCTAGGACGCGGCAGCTTTCGCACACCAACTCATTACCGCCCCGTTCCAGACGAAGCTCCTCCATCTCACGCAGAGACGCTATAACCATACTAATATTCATACACCCTTACTGGCTGGAAGAGGAGGAACGGATGAAGGAGTGGCGATTGCAGAGGCCAACAGTGGAGCAGGCCTCCCTCGGCGTCACCTGCTCCAGCGACAGCTCCAGAACCGGCTCCAGATACTCATCCAGGAAGTCCTGCAAAGACTTTTGTAATTATGGAGAAAACAATAGTTCATCTTAGCACTACGCTTCATCTGAGCTTTTATGTTTCTATGCAGGGTAAATGATGGAAACATGGAGGAAGATTGTTTTATGATCATTTATAATATGGAGGGAAAAGCATTATAACATTACGACGGGGGCTATTATGGAGGTTGAAAAGGTGACCTCAGAAAACAGCGCTGTTTTCGACCATTTTAAGCTTTTTCCAAGCGGTTTTCTCTGAAGATAGTCCAAAGAGCACGGCCAACTACCAAAAAAACATACAGCCTCATGGAGCGACAAGAAAAAAACTTTTTCTGTGTGTCCCTGGCCTGGACTATTTTTTTCACCTACATTTGGAAAAAGGCGAAAATTTTTTGTTGTCGTTTTTTCATCTTATTATGTTTATTGGATAGAGATTTTTTTTCTGCATCTGGGATGGTAATTCGTTTTTCTTAAATAATCAAGATTGAATAAGTTTTAGGCTGCTGAAAATGGTCAAAATGCAGGTAAATTCGAATTATCTTCTAATATAACACGAATTCTATTCTACTCAATCGTATTATGTTTCTGTTAATTGGTAGGTCCCTGTGTTTAATAATATCATCAACTAGGCAACCCGCATAATAGACTTTTGGTTTAGAAGTGGCTTGCTTTTCCATACTTGTTAAAGGACCTCGTTCCTAATACTTGATGGAAATGAAATGCAATTAGAAAGACCTGGACATTGGGACCCCACTCGGAGGGGAAGACGTGCTCCACGCCCTGCTCGATCCGGTTCACCAGACCCTTCTGCAAGCCAGCTGGTGTCCAGTGGGATTTGCAAAAGGAGGAGGCGATGAGGCACGAGAATATCTGGGTCCGCCTTGATGGAGTCAATGATGGCGGTCAGACTGTACACGCAAACGGCGCATGAAGCCACGTTCCCTCTTCGTGTCTGCGTTCTCCCCAGCCGCTGTGCCAGGCTCAGCAGGGCGGAGCGAGAGGGCGCTGGATGACGATGCTCCTGTGGGGCCAAGCTTCCCTCTCATTGATGCAAAGAGTGATAGGAAGAGAAGGGAACGAGGGCGGGAGCAGGCTGGAAGAGACGAGAGCCGCGAGTCTGGGCGAAGCGTGTGGCGCAGAGGCCGATGGAAGAGCAGGCGGAGTTGGGGTCGGAGAGTTCGTCGTCGATGTACTGGACGATGGTGGGCCAGTACTGGTCCACCAGGTCCTTGCAGGTGTCGCGGTATTGGCCGAGGCTGGAGCAGAGGTTCTCCAGGGCTTCCTCCACGTCCTGCTGGATCACCTTCTGGTCCCACACCGTTTTCACCTCCGCCACCGCGAACTTGCACTCGTCACAGATCGCATTTCGCTCTCGCTCCTCCAGTGGCATCTAAAAACCCTTTCCTTTCCTTCAAAGTCCAGGGCCATCTTTTGGTGAACCTTGAAAATTTGGCGCTTGGCAGTCATGAAGAGAACGTTGGCGATTCGCGAACGCTCGTCCATCGCGCCGCAGAGGTAGATCTGCTCGCAGAACACTTCCGGATTGTCCTCCAACTAATCTCTTCCCTCCCGGTTTCTATCAAGGAAGCAAGAAACCAGAAGAGGCTTGAACTCTTCCACCACCTTCTTCAGGTTCGCTGCGAACTTCAGGCACTACAAGTGAGCGTTTATCAATTGCTATTAGGTGGAGTGAGAAATTGAGGAACCTCTTGCAGCTCATCTCCTGACAGGGTAGCACGACAGACAGTCTCCACTGCTATCTTCGCTTCCTCCTATAATGCGATGGCCTCATTCCCTTTCTCCATGCTTCCTTTGCCAAAGGCAACCAGAGCAGCAGGGTTGTCCGCCACAATGCGCACCTTCTGCACAATGGCCTTGCAATCATCGCAAGCTGAGCCCTTCAAAATTCAACCTCCTTTCACCTTCTATATCAATTGGGAAGCAGAAGGGAAAACTAGGAGGCGTTGGCGCATTTGCTGGGCGCTGAGTTTGCTGGGGCGATTGCTGTTGAGCATATCATCACGGCTGCTCTCCTCTCGTCGCTTGGCCGAGACATGCCCTGCAATCCCTCATCACTTCCTCTCTCAACTAATAGGGAGAAGCTAAGAGAGCACCTGAGAGGAAGAGTAGGCCAATGGCCAGGAAATACAGACGCATGGCTGTTCACTAGACGTCAGCTAGACCTTTGCCGACCTTTCCTCCTTCAAACTGAAGAGGTCCTGGATTTGATGCACAATCTCTGTCCAATCACGCGGCCTGTCTTGTTTGGCATCTGAGATAGCGAGACTGCACTTCCCCACCCCCTATGCGTCTCAACTCTCCCTATTTGCGCTCGTCAAAAGTCAATATCTTTCATTGCATTTCCTCTGCAAAAAGGGACAAGAATGAAAAAGTGAAGCATTGGAATGGGGGGATCGAGCTAAAGCAGTGTTTGGGGGTGATGGGGGTGTGAAGGTCTGAAGGAAGACGACAGTTGCCGCGCTACTCACTTTCTCCCGCCGACCCACTCGCATATACATATCCCTAACTCATCCTTCGCCAAGGTCAAACCTGTAAACAGGGCAGGGAATATTTTCTTTAGGCAGCAGAATTGCGCAAAGCAAGTTCAAGTCGGCAAAGAAATACGGCTTAAAAGGAAGAATACAACAATGGGAAGGCACACTAATCCGTGTATTCTGTTACTAAGGTGCATGAATGGGTGTGTCTTTTCTGGCTTACTCAGTATTTTTTTATGTACTAAGGCCTGTTATTTTTGTTGACCAAATATAATGGACGTAAGAAAACAATATATAATTGAATACAAAATATTGTCAATTCACAGTCACTAAATAACTAGCTTAGCCAAGGAAATTCTCAAATCAAAATAATCCATGTTCGGTTAAGTGATAATTTGAATATTCTAATCAAGCAAAGCAGCAACTAGTTAGTGCAGCCGCCGTAAAGTTTGTGAAGGTCCAAATACGCCGAATCGGAAACCAGTTTCCGCGACTGCTTCAGAGATCTAAACACCTACTACACGCCACTTTCTCAGGTAGCTTTGCAAACCCCAGTTCCCATGACATGCACTTGAAATGCCAACTTTCTCCGTTCTTTTACTGTTCACACTCGGCGCCAATGTCGGCATCTGCACCGATTGCAGACCAAGGAAAATTCGAAAAGCGTTTAACTTTACAAAAACAATCCTACTTTTTTCGATTAAAAGATGATAAGCACTGGCAGGTTCGAGGCCGGTGTGAAGGTGGTGGATGTGGAGATGGGAAAGCGAAGCATTCAGGGCTCAGTTATAGTGGATACAAAGGGCTTGGTAGCGTGTGGGGTAATCGACTCTTCCTGCCACCTCTCCACAGGCTTTGCCGTCTACAATTCCTCCGGCTATGTTTCCAGTCTTCGACGTCCACTGAGAACCCGCCCATTTCAACTTTCAGTTGCCCTTTACAATTTATGCGAAACCATTCAATGGATGTTAAGAGAGATTTGAAGAAATACGGTCTGGATTTCGTTTTCAACGACCTGGCAGCAAGGAGGCATTATTTCATCAATGTCGCCTGCAATTATAGCAGATGGAATGGGGAGCGTCTCTTGTTGGACTCCTACCGCACCGCCACCACCACTTTTCCACCTCTGCCCAGCCCTACCAATCTCAGGGCTAGTCTTCAGGATTCTGCTACCTTTTCAAAAATGAGTCCTGGAATTTTTTAGGCTTACTTGGGACGCCAGCCGTACTACGCAAACTATGAAGATCCAATTCTCACGCTAGAATGGAATGCAATTCCCCGCTGGTTCAATCGCCCCTCCTTCATTGAAGCCAAATGCCTGGGTGTAATCTTCTTCTATTTCCCCTCGAAACTGGAGCAGAGAGAAAACGGGTGCAGCACTGCAAAGGCTGTGCGAAGTGTGTCGGGAAAGCTTTGGAGGGTGCGAGAAGGAGTGCGAGTGGATAGTGGGACGAATGGAGTCCACCTACGTCCAGTTCTACCTCCCGCTCCTCAATGTTCAGGGACTACCGATCGCAGAGTGGAAGTCCCGAGGTGGAACTCATCTGCTCTGCGCCGTTCGCGGCATCGCCTTCGCCGATACTTTTGGTTTCCGCCGCAACCAATGAGGGGGGGAGGGAAGGAGTAGTTGAGGGAGGAAGCATTGTAGGGAGATGGAGCTTGCCGGCAGCTGTGGATGTAGGAAAGTGGGCTCCGGCGCCTCGTCTCGGTGTCCTCTTCTATCATACTGGGGAGCTGATACGTAATTCGGCGGCTAAACGCGGTCTCGTCTTTGCCGCAGTCCTGGCACCTGGCCTCCCTGCACCTGGCCGCCAGACTTATACCGCCACTCAAATTCAAGGTTCCTTATACCGCCACGCCTTCACAAATTTCAGGCTGGAAAATTTAACTAAAATTCTAGTTCATGTAATTTTAGCACCTACATAAATTTGGAGAAAATGAAAGTGATAATTTGAGTGGCGGAGGGAAGCTATCGACCGGACGACGATCGCCAGCGACGGTTGGACCGCCTCAACTATCCTAGCCGCTTCGACTTTCAGTGCTGCTATCAAAATAACCCTGTCGCACCAAAACTCGTTCCTACCTTTCATTCTCTTCGTTTAACCGTAGAAGACTTTTGTAGGTTGCCATGGAAGCAGAGGATCCGGAAGTATTGGCTGCCTACCCAATGGGCCAGTTCCAGCAGAGTGTGCCGGAGGCTGTTGTGGGTGACATTTGCCTGGACTACCTAGGCGACCTGCACCTGGAGACCCGCTTCTGCAGCCCTTCCGATCCCTACATTCGCTGCCTTTTCATGACCGACAACCTGGTACAAGACTGACAACTCCTGGCCAATCCACTGCTGGCCCAGGTTTGAGGTGTCCGGAGGAGAGGGTGAGCAGCGGGAGTGGCTGGTCTACGAGGCAGAGAAGGAGCATCGACTGGAGCAGCTCGTCTGCGGTCCACAAGCAAACAGATTGTGCTGGACGGAGAGAGATGGCCAGGGCCGGCCACGACTTCAAGGCATTCCACTCAGCGCCGCCATGGACGGACTTTCCGTTCCTCAAGATCTCTTGTCCGCCTGCCATTGCGCGTATCTTCCTCTTTGCCCATTTCGCCTTCAGCTCATTGCAGGGGTTTTTCTGGCAGAGTGGAGATAGGCTCCGGCGCCATCAGCGCAGATTATGCAGCAGTAAAGGAGGAGGCGAGCTTTGCGCTCATCTTTCTGGCCAAAGATGGTGCCCTCTGGAATCTGCATCTCTACCAAAATGGCAGCTGTCATTGCTCATCAGCTAATTTCAGGGTAATAATAAATTGGCAAAAATAAATTGGCGGGAGCATGAGAACTTTTACAGATTTTGCAACCAATCGAACGGATTCAGAGATTGTCAGCTGACTGGCATTATTTCTACTGGCTTGTCAATCAAAGCAGGGGAACAGCAAGTTACCACAACCGCGTATATTTTGCCCCAAGGAGGGATTCTGAAAAGGTTATCGATTACCAGCTGGTATTTAGGCGAGAAGGCTAGTAGTTATCAGGTGGAGGCCATAGAGAGAATATTGGTCAACTCTCTAATGGAATCCAAGGGAGTAGGCGAGCAGTCACTGGACAGTCTTGCTTTCCGTTCCGGTTCCCGCCTTGGAGTTCTCAGCCTGAACTCTGGAAAAGATATTCACTTCCGCAACCTCACTCTCAGTCCTACTTTCGATATCAAGGTCCTCCCTGCCTTGTCTCTTTTCTTCAACTCCTTGAGCATGGAATGGCTAGGCAATGGCGCCTGAGATGAGGGCCCTCGGGGAGGTGGCGATGCCTAGCGGGGCCCGACTCAGCGTCCGAATGACTGCCGAAAGCAGCGCCATTGCCAACTTTACTCTCATTTGGAGCACCAAGCGAAAGAATGCCATCGAGTCCTCGCTTTCTCCTATTCTATGTCGAAATGGGGAAAGAATGAGCAGTGGAGGGTGAACTACTACCTCTTCGAGCTGGAGGCGGAAGGGGAGCGAAAGTGCCTGGGCTCTGGAACTGAACAAAGCTGCAGTCTGCCGCAGTACAAGAAGCACTTCAAGACCCAGTTCCGCGGCCTTCACAACCTAATGCCACTCTCCGGACTGGAGCCTGGGCGCAAGTTCAAGCTTTCCTCCTCCTCCACCCCAGCTGGATGAGGGAGTTGAGGTATCTGCTGGAGGCGAAGGCGGAGAGTCTGCACCGTCTACTGGGCTTTGAGCGAGACTTGGCCAGCGCCAACTCCACCTTCACTGCCGACTACACGGATCCTTTGCCAGCCAAGCTCACCGCCATCCTCCTCCCGCTGCTGCTTCTCCTTCTCATCCTCTTCATTCTTCTCGCCTGGAAAAGCCGCACCCGCTGGCGCCTTCGTCACCTCCCGCGGATACGCAAGAGCCAGCTCCACTGGCGTCAGGTGGGAAGAAAGGAGGTGGAGGAGGAAGATGAAGGATGAAAGGGTTGAGGAGGAGAGACTGGGGCACGGCCACTTCTCGCAAGTGTTCAAAGGGCGCCTGGGCAAGGACGGCGTTGCTCTGAAGGTGCAGAAGGCGGGAGGGAAAGTGGCGGACAAAGGACATTTCCTCCAAGAGGCCATCATCATGGCTCAGCTCAACCACGACAACGTCACCAAACTCATCGGCATCAGCATCGACTCCTATCCCTACATCATCGGCTATTTCCTCCCGTCTAATTATACCAATATATTTCGGCTGATGACCAGGATCCCCCCCCAAGGCTTCTACCCCCCCCCCTAGCCAGTTTTGGACCAACCAAGTTCCCCCCCCCCCCCCCCCCCCCCCCTTCCCCCCCCCCCTTCCTTGGTTGTGCTTGTTCGTGGTTTGCAGCCTTAGGGGAAGCCTCCCGCAGCGCACCCAACCCACACCCACCCCACCCACACCCATCCTTTCACAACGCCTACCCTCCTGTAACTAGTATAACATGGGGTTCATTTGCACAAAGTGGCTGAACCCATGAGGTGAACTGCCGCCCCTTGTAATATTGGCTAACAAACTCTCTCTATTAGGTGGGTAGTAATCATAATCCATAAATGATACATACGTAGGCCATCTATAGATTTGAAACAATAAGGCTACCCATGCAAATGATGTTTCTTGAAGAATGGGGTCTGGGACTTAGGGGTTTTTTGGGGTGAATCCTTAGTACTGCCCCCAGGCCAAGTCCTGGGCGGCAGTTCAAAAATTTGGTAGGTATGGTGGTGACGTAGGGTAGGAGGGCATAAATCAGCAAAAATTTGGAGGAATTTGTAAAATTTTGCAAAAATTCGAAATCTTGGCACTGGAAAAAACAGAAAAGTTGCAGTTGTCACAGATCCAGGAATTTTCGCCAAGGTCATATGAGATATGTTGGAGCGGCCAACATGCCTGATATTTCCTGAAAAGATGAGCAAATTTGGTTGAAAAACCACAGAGGAATCTTTGCTGACATATATAGATATATAGACTCATGGCCCTTTTTGGGGTGAATCCTTAGTACTGCCCCCAGGCCAAGTCCTGGGCGGCAGTTCAAAAATTTGGTAGGTATGGTGGTGACGTAGGGTAGGAGGGCATAAATCAGCAAAAATTTGGAGGAATTTGTAAAATTTTGCAAAAATTCGAAATCTTGGCACTGGAAAAAACAGAAAAGTTGCAGTTGTCACAGATCCAGGAATTTTCGCCAAGGTCATATGAGATATGTTGGAGCGGCCAACATGCCTGATATTTCCTGAAAAGATGAGCAAATTTGGTTGAAAAACCACAGAGGAATCTTTGCTGACATATATAGATATATAGACTCATGGCCCTTTTTGGGGTGAATCCTTAGTACTGCCCCCAGGCCAAGTCCTGGGCGGCAGTTCAAAAATTTGGTAGGTATGGTGGTGACGTAGGGTAGGAGGGCATAAATCAGCAAAAATTTGGAGGAATTTGTAAAATTTTGCAAAAATTCGAAATCTTGGCACTGGAAAAAACAGAAAAGTTGCAGTTGTCACAGATCCAGGAATTTTCGCCAAGGTCATATGAGATATGTTGGAGCGGCCAACATGCCTGATATTTCCTGAAAAGATGAGCAAATTTGGTTGAAAAACCACAGAGGAATCTTTGCTGACATATATAGATATATAGACTCATGGCCCTTTTTGGGGTGAATCCTTAGTACTGCCCCCAGGCCAAGTCCTGGGCGGCAGTTCAAAAATTTGGTAGGTATGGTGGTGACGTAGGGTAGGAGGGCATAAATCAGCAAAAATTTGGAGGAATTTGTAAAATTTTGCAAAAATTCGAAATCTTGGCACTGGAAAAAACAGAAAAGTTGCAGTTGTCACAGATCCAGGAATTTTCGCCAAGGTCATATGAGATATGTTGGAGCGGCCAACATGCCTGATATTTCCTGAAAAGATGAGCAAATTTGGTTGAAAAACCACAGAGGAATCTTTGCTGACATATATAGATATATAGACTCATGGCCCTTTTTGGGGTGAATCCTTAGTACTGCCCCCAGGCCAAGTCCTGGGCGGCAGTTCAAAAATTTGGTAGGTATGGTGGTGACGTAGGGTAGGAGGGCATAAATCAGCAAAAATTTGGAGGAATTTGTAAAATTTTGCAAAAATTCGAAATCTTGGCACTGGAAAAAACAGAAAAGTTGCAGTTGTCACAGATCCAGGAATTTTCGCCAAGGTCATATGAGATATGTTGGAGCGGCCAACATGCCTGATATTTCCTGAAAAGATGAGCAAATTTGGTTGAAAAACCACAGAGGAATCTTTGCTGACATATATAGATATATAGACTCATGGCCCTTTTTGGGGTGAATCCTTAGTACTGCCCCCAGGCCAAGTCCTGGGCGGCAGTTCAAAAATTTGGTAGGTATGGTGGTGACGTAGGGTAGGAGGGCATAAATCAGCAAAAATTTGGAGGAATTTGTAAAATTTTGCAAAAATTCGAAATCTTGGCACTGGAAAAAACAGAAAAGTTGCAGTTGTCACAGATCCAGGAATTTTCGCCAAGGTCATATGAGATATGTTGGAGCGGCCAACATGCCTGATATTTCCTGAAAAGATGAGCAAATTTGGTTGAAAAACCACAGAGGAATCTTTGCTGACATATATAGATATATAGACTCATGGCCCTTTTTGGGGTGAATCCTTAGTACTGCCCCCAGGCCAAGTCCTGGGCGGCAGTTCAAAAATTTGGTAGGTATGGTGGTGACGTAGGGTAGGAGGGCATAAATCAGCAAAAATTTGGAGGAATTTGTAAAATTTTGCAAAAATTCGAAATCTTGGCACTGGAAAAAACAGAAAAGTTGCAGTTGTCACAGATCCAGGAATTTTCGCCAAGGTCATATGAGATATGTTGGAGCGGCCAACATGCCTGATATTTCCTGAAAAGATGAGCAAATTTGGTTGAAAAACCACAGAGGAATCTTTGCTGACATATATAGATATATAGACTCATGGCCCTTTTTGGGGTGAATCCTTAGTACTGCCCCCAGGCCAAGTCCTGGGCGGCAGTTCAAAAATTTGGTAGGTATGGTGGTGACGTAGGGTAGGAGGGCATAAATCAGCAAAAATTTGGAGGAATTTGTAAAATTTTGCAAAAATTCGAAATCTTGGCACTGGAAAAAACAGAAAAGTTGCAGTTGTCACAGATCCAGGAATTTTCGCCAAGGTCATATGAGATATGTTGGAGCGGCCAACATGCCTGATATTTCCTGAAAAGATGAGCAAATTTGGTTGAAAAACCACAGAGGAATCTTTGCTGACATATATAGATATATAGACTCATGGCCCTTTTTGGGGTGAATCCTTAGTACTGCCCCCAGGCCAAGTCCTGGGCGGCAGTTCAAAAATTTGGTAGGTATGGTGGTGACGTAGGGTAGGAGGGCATAAATCAGCAAAAATTTGGAGGAATTTGTAAAATTTTGCAAAAATTCGAAATCTTGGCACTGGAAAAAACAGAAAAGTTGCAGTTGTCACAGATCCAGGAATTTTCGCCAAGGTCATATGAGATATGTTGGAGCGGCCAACATGCCTGATATTTCCTGAAAAGATGAGCAAATTTGGTTGAAAAACCACAGAGGAATCTTTGCTGACATATATAGATATATAGACTCATGGCCCTTTTTGGGGTGAATCCTTAGTACTGCCCCCAGGCCAAGTCCTGGGCGGCAGTTCAAAAATTTGGTAGGTATGGTGGTGACGTAGGGTAGGAGGGCATAAATCAGCAAAAATTTGGAGGAATTTGTAAAATTTTGCAAAAATTCGAAATCTTGGCACTGGAAAAAACAGAAAAGTTGCAGTTGTCACAGATCCAGGAATTTTCGCCAAGGTCATATGAGATATGTTGGAGCGGCCAACATGCCTGATATTTCCTGAAAAGATGAGCAAATTTGGTTGAAAAACCACAGAGGAATCTTTGCTGACATATATAGATATATAGACTCATGGCCCTTTTTGGGGTGAATCCTTAGTACTGCCCCCAGGCCAAGTCCTGGGCGGCAGTTCAAAAATTTGGTAGGTATGGTGGTGACGTAGGGTAGGAGGGCATAAATCAGCAAAAATTTGGAGGAATTTGTAAAATTTTGCAAAAATTCGAAATCTTGGCACTGGAAAAAACAGAAAAGTTGCAGTTGTCACAGATCCAGGAATTTTCGCCAAGGTCATATGAGATATGTTGGAGCGGCCAACATGCCTGATATTTCCTGAAAAGATGAGCAAATTTGGTTGAAAAACCACAGAGGAATCTTTGCTGACATATATAGATATATAGACTCATGGCCCTTTTTGGGGTGAATCCTTAGTACTGCCCCCAGGCCAAGTCCTGGGCGGCAGTTCAAAAATACCCGAGTTTGGTGACCCCCACCCCCCCCCCACCCCGCCGGGGGGGGGGGGGGGGTGGTCAAAAAAGAGGGGTTTTTGGCATTGGGGGGGGGGGATACTGGTCACCGAAATCGATGACCAGAATCCCCCCCCCCAAGTGCAAAAACACCAAAAATCGCATTGAGAGCATGATTATACGTACATTGATTACTGATTTTGGGGGGGGGGGGGATACTTACGTGGGGGGGGGGGATACTTACGGGGGGGGGATACTTCACAGGGGGGGGGGGGGTAAAACCTTGGGGGGGGGGGGGGTAGAAGCCTTGGGGGGGGATTCTGGTCATAAGCCTATATTTCATCATGCTTTAATTTTAGTTCTTGAATACTTGATGGGTGGTGCTTTGAACGAATACCTTCAGAAGAATTGCAGTAGGTACGTTTTAGGAGAAGCCGGTGGAGGCCAAAAATAGAGCTTGCATCTTTTAGCATAGCGAGCAATGTGCTTCACAAAATGACGATGGATTGCGCTCGTGCATGCGAGTATGTGGCATCCAAAAGCTACATTCATCGAGATGTCAGGTTCCACTTTTGAAAATGTCCTAAAGAAATAGTAGTTTTAGTCATTTCAGCTAATCTGATTTCAAAAAACATAGTTAAAATCAACTTCGCTATATTTCTCGAAATGACAATTTCCGATGGCTAGTTTTATCGTTTTAAAAAACTACCATTGGCCCTTCTAGGTCTTCTTCAATTCATTTCGACGAAATTTTGTCGATAAAAGTGCAATGAATGACAGTGCGAAAAATTATTTGGTGGAAGTGAGTCATGGTAAGTTCCGTCAAGCGAAGTTGACGGATTTCGGACTGGCTGTGGACATCGGCGATAGCCTGGCCCCATACACCTCCAATATGCCTCAGTTCCCCATCCGACACGCCGCTCCCGAGTGCTTCAGGGGTCTACCTCCCTCTAACCCGCCCCTTCCAAACCATGCTGAAACCATTTCCTCCCCTTAGGCATCTTCACTACGGCATCGGATGTGTACTCGCTGGGCGTGGTGTTGTGGGAAGTGATGAGCCTTGGCGCTACGGCCAGGTGAGAGACCTACGGGAGCTGGAAGCTTCGCGTCAACGCCTCCTCACCCTACCCCCACCCTCCAACTGCTCTCACCATCTCTATCAACTCATGCTCTCCTGCTGGTTCAACGCCTTTTCCACCACTGCCTCAGGCTTTCCGGCAAAGTCTGCTTTGAGGGATGAGGAAGCAGAGAAAAGGCCGCCAGCATCCGAAGTATTGTCTTCTCTCAGTGCAATGCCCAGCGTCAACGCCACACCAATCTCTCCATCAACTCTTGTTACAGCTTATTCTTCTTGTTTGGAATGGAGACAAGAGGTTTTAGGAAAAGAGGGAGGACGGAGCGAGCTCAAGAGACTCGGGCTTGGGTACCAACAGCGATTACCACTCTACCTCCAACAGCGACAATAGCTACAGCAGTAAAAGCACTGGCTCCCCGGATGTCTATGCATTCGATATTGCCACTTTATCCTCGCAAAACGACCAGAGTACCGGGCATCTTCAAGATTACGCTATCCCATTGCAAATTACCCAGCTCTCTCCATGAGGCCTTTTGTCTTAAAACAAGGAATTGAATATCAATTACAATGTTTTAATGATTATTCCTAGCAAAATTGTACGAAATAATTGATTAGTCGGTGGCCAACATTGCTTTGGCCAACATTGCATAATTTGATCCATGCATCATTTGAGTGCAGCAATTAAAACGGGTTAATAATATTTTAAAAAGGGCCGCACCATGCTTTTTTCAAATTCCTGAAGTAGCGAACTAAATTTCTATTGCACAAATGATATTGGCCGAAATATGTCGTAATGAAAACTGTCTGCGCAGCGCTCCCTTTTCAACATGAATCTTTGCAATCCTGTACGCTGATCTTCTTTTATGCTCCTTTTACCTAAACTTAGCTTACATCAATTTAGAGCATAAAATTCTGTTTTATTCAAGTTTAATTTTTTTGCATGTAAGCGATTTCACCCATTGATAGTACACAATATTTCCATATTTAAACTGCGTGTTGAATGATTTTTTGCGTGAAGATCCCGCATCCAGCTTGGCGGTAGTGTTGGATGTATGAGTACATTTGCCAAAATTATTGAGGCATGTTTCACCCCCCTATAGGGGGGGCCACATCCGGATGTGCCCCCCCTCTACATCCGGATGTGCCCCCCCTCTACATCCGGATGTGCCCCCCCTCTACATCCGGATGTGCCCCCCCTCTCCCCCCGGATGTGCCCCCCCTCTACATCTGGATGTGCCCCCCCCCCTCCACATCCAGATTTGGCTCTTTTCTCTGTATCTATGCCTTTATGAATGCAGATGTACATTGTTTTCCATTGTAGTTGATGTGTGGAGTAGCCTCAAACAATGTCAATATGTCTATCAGATATGAATACTAATATGAAGAGTGTTAAAATAGCAAACATTTACAACTACTGGGCAAGGAAGTTTCTCATGTTTACAAAGAGCTGTATGGTCTTGTGGAAGTTGTTCCTGAGCATGTAGGAGAGGGTACGGCGCAAGGGGGCAATTCTGGAGTTGAATTGTTCGCAAGCCTGAGAGTTGAAGTTTGTGAGGGCTGGGTCTTCTTTGTAGAGGGTGGCAAAGAAAGCATGACTGCAGGCTTTGTGGTTGCTCTGGTGGAAAGCACTCAGCCAGGCCAGCTGCCCTGCCGCCAACTGTGTGCAAAAAGAAATATGAAAAAGAAAGGGAAATAAGCAGGCTAAAACTGCAGCCAGGTGGCGTCGAAGATGAGGGTGGCGCTGGGCTGGGATGAGGATGGAGACAGGGGAGGTTGAAGCCAGCTCCCAAACAAACTCCGAGCAGCTCTCGGGCAGTCGCCCCTCCTCCACTTCCATAGCTGCTCGCAAAAAGCCCTCTAGCTCTGCAACTTCACTATTCTCCACTGCTTCTATGGTTGGGAAGAAAAAAGGGATAAACCTGGGAAACTTTTGGCGAGGGACTGGAGAAGATGGCCTACTTGAGCATCTTCCAGTTGACCTTTGGACTTTGGAGGAAGTGGAGAAGGTTCTGAAGCTGTGCCGGGCAAAGAAGCCAGAGTGGAGTGGGCTGGCAGCACGGAGTTAAATAATGGAGGGCAAACTCTTTAACACTGGAACGGGGGTGGGTACGCGAAACTCCAAAAGTTATAACACAGGGGGCTCTGAATGACCTTTTGTTGACGGCTGCTATGGGCCGTAGGAAACACCTACAGAGGCGTTCTTGGGCTCAAAAAAAGACCCCTTAATTCTATTTTCCGAATTTCTAAACAGTTCACGCTCAAAACGATTTGCAAAAAAATTATTCCCAAAAAACGGGGGTGGCACTTTCTCTAATGGTTAGCTCTTGACCGTCGGCTGCACAGGCTGCTAATGTTTCATGGTTTAATTGGTACACAAGGGTCAGAAAGCAAATTTGGTTAGAAAAAGTAACTAATAATATGCAATAAAGCAAGCCTGTTTGCTACCCAGTAGTCTGATGTAAAAAATATTATAATTATATCGTTTTAACGTTATATTAAGCTGATAGTTTCTCATTCAGCATTATAACGTGTGGGTATAGCCCAGTTTTGTCTCCATTTATATCCCACCTCCCCGCTGGCAGCGCCAACTTCCCTGCGAGCTTTTGCTGGTCCAAGCATCGACCCTCTACACCAAGCCATGCTCCTCCTCAGCAGCCAGGTTCCAGCAGCCAGCATCCACTTCGTCCCCTCACCACCCCACTGGATCGCCAGCACTGCCATCCCGGGCTCTCCTGTCTGCCTCTACGACAGCCTCTCCATCTCGTTTACTCTTCTCTCAATCACCACTCTTTTCCTTGACCAGTCTCCTTTCTTCAGCCTCCCAGCGGAGACAAAGCGGGAGCTCGCTCTTCTCTACAAGGAATGGGGCTCAGAGGAGAAGGGTGTCAAGGTGGCCAGCTACAGCCCAGCCAAGCAGCAGGGTGCAGGCTGGTTTGCCCTCGCTTTCCTCATCAACTCCCTCCTCGGCTTCCAGCCTCACCTCCGCCGTTATCCTGCCCAGCAGCAAATCCAGACGAAAATTCTCCATATTCTTCAAACATCTTCTCTTCAAGTTTTACCCTTTATACTTTGAGCAGACAAGTTAATGAAGAGCAGAGTTGACAGGTGATCTCAGTGGGCGATGCATCAGGGAAGCCTCCAGTCCCTGTCATCTCTTACTTCACTTCAGTCTGTTGTGGCCAGCTCTCCCTTGAAGCTGAAGATTTCGTCCTCTGCGACTCCTTTGGCAATTGGAACCACACCAAGGCCACCTGCTCTCATCTTTTGCCTCATCAAATTTCCTCAGTTATGAAGCCTCGTATGAAGTATTTCTGCCCCAACTGCCGCAAGTGACTGAATGTTGTGACTGCCTCTCCTTCTTGCCATTGCCTAGTGCCAGACAAATATTCATTCCGATATCATATGAATAACAATGCATTTCCATTCAAGTTGGTTTTGTGCTAGATGAAACCTCAGATGCCAACTGGATGTGGAGGGGGGGCATATCCGGATGTAGAGGGGGGGGGGCACATCCGGATGTAGAGGGGGGGCACATCCGGATGTGGAGGGGGGGCACATCCGGATGTGGCCCCCCCTATAGGGGGGTGAAACATTCCTGAAATTATTTTATAAATTTTATAAATTTTAAATATTAAAAATTTAATGTTAAAAATATGTAACTGGTTCGATTGTTGTTGGGTTTTCGTTATTATATTGTTTTAGTTCAAAAAACATTGTTTATACTTAAGAAGTGATTGTTTAATTTTTCAACATTTTTCCATTTTGAACTCACATGTTGAGTTGAAACTTCATGTCGTACTGCATTTATTGCGCACCTATTGGCGATAGTCGATATTACCTTGTTCAGCATAACCCATCAAAAGTTTCCCTTATAAGCTTCCAGTTTAGTGCTTTTTTACTTCCATTCCAAATAGAATCGAAAAGGAGAAAAGCATAAAAAAGCATTGGCATGTCAAGGTCCGTACGTGAAACTGAGCCAAACAGACAACAACTCATAGAATTGCCAATCGTGCAGGCGAATATTCCGCTTCATTCAATGGCCGCGAAACCCCAAACAAGCCCACAACTGTCAATCTCAGCCATGGATGAATAGAAGGGGGATTGTGCAGAAAAGGCTTCTTGAGAAGGCTTAGAAAGATCGCAGCTGATACGGACACGTAGTGGTTTTGGAAGGAAGGGGAGGATGGGCTTGGTGAAGGAGCAAGGAAAGGGAGAAAAACTATCACCCACGGTGGAAAGCAAAGTAGAGAGTCTCTTAGTCCAGTCTTGGCGGCTACCAGAGAACTGGGCGATATTAGTCTATCTTGACGGTAGAGTAAATTTTGCGCACGAACTTGGCCGTTCCCACATAGCCGATGGTCCCTGAAGTGAGGTGATGAGGTAAGAGGAGGAGGTGATGAGGTAAGAAGACTAAGAGATGAAGAGGAGGAGGAGGAGAGGAGAAGAGACGAACCACACATGAGGCCGAGTGCGCCGGAGAAGAGGACCATGTAGCCGAAGTAGAAGGCAGTTTGGAAGAGGCCGTACATCTTTGTCTTGATCAGGAAGTAATAGACGCTGTACAGGTAGACGTAGGTCGCCGTTGAAGCCCCGGCCAGGAGATGAAGAGGAGGAGGAGGAGAGGAGAAGAGACGAACCACACATGAGGCCGAGTGCGCCGGAGAAGAGGGCCATGTAGCCGAAGTAGAAGGCAGTTTGGAAGAGGCCGTACATCTTCGTCTTGAACAGGAAGTAATAGACGCTGTACAGGTAGACGTAGGTCGCCGTTGAAGCCCCGGCCAGGAGATGAAGAGGAGGAGGAGGAGAGGAGAAGAGACGAACCACACATGAGGCCGAGTGCGCCGGAGAAGAGGGCCATGTAGCCGAAGTAGAAGGCAGTTTGGAAGAGGCCGTACATCTTCGTCTTGAACAGGAAGTAATAGACGCTGTACAGGTAGACGTAGGTCGCCGTTGAAGCCCCGGCCAGGAGATGAAGAGGAGGAGGAGGAGAGGAGAAGAGACGAACCACACATGAGGCCGAGTGCGCCGGAGAAGAGGGCCATGTAGCCGAAGTAGAAGGCAGTTTGGAAGAGGCCGTACATCTTCGTCTTGAACAGGAAGTAATAGACGCTGTACAGGTAGACGTAGGTCGCCGTTGAAGCCCCGGCCAGGAGATGAAGAGGAGGAGGAGGAGAGGAGAAGAGACGAACCACACATGAGGCCGAGTGCGCCGGAGAAGAGGGCCATGTAGCCGAAGTAGAAGGCAGTTTGGAAGAGGCCGTACATCTTCGTCTTGAACAGGAAGTAATAGACGCTGTACAGGTAGACGTAGGTCGCCGTTGAAGCCCCGGCCAGGAGATGAAGAGGAGGAGGAGGAGAGGAGAAGAGACGAACCACACATGAGGCCAAGTGCGCCGGAGAAGAGGGCCATGTAGCCGAAGTAGAAGGCAGTTTGGAAGAGGCCGTACATCTTCGTCTTGAACAGGAAGTAATAGACGCTGTACAGGTAGACGTAGGTCGCCGTTGAAGCCCCGGCCAGGAGATGAAGAGGAGGAGGAGGAGAGGAGAAGAGACGAACCACACATGAGGCCGAGTGCGCCGGAGAAGAGGGCCATGTAGCCGAAGTAGAAGGCAGTTTGGAAGAAGCCGTACATCTTCGTCTTGAACAGGAAGTAATAGACGCTGTACAGGTAGACGTAGGTCGCCGTTGAAGCCCCGGCCAGGAGATGAAGAGGAGGAGGAGGAGAGGAGAAGAGACGAACCACACATGAGGCCAAGTGCGCCGGAGAAGAGGGCCATGTAGCCGAAGTAGAAGGCAGTTTGGAAGAGGCCGTACATCTTCGTCTTGAACAGGAAGTAATAGACGCTGTACAGGTAGACGTAGGTCGCCGTTGAAGCCCCGGCCAGGAGATGAAGAGGAGGAGGAGGAGAGGAGAAGAGACGAACCACACATGAGGCCGAGTGCGCCGGAGAAGAGGGCCATGTAGCCGAAGTAGAAGGCAGTTTGGAAGAGGCCGTACATCTTCGTCTTGAACAGGAAGTAATAGACGCTGTACAGGTAGACGTAGGTCGCCGTTGAAGCCCCGGCCAGGAGATGAAGAGGAGGAGGAGGAGAGGAGAAGAGACGAACCACACATGAGGCCGAGTGCGCCGGAGAAGAGGGCCATGTAGCCGAAGTAGAAGGCAGTTTGGAAGAGGCCGTACATCTTCGTCTTGAACAGGAAGTAATAGACGCTGTACAGGTAGACGTAGGTCGCCGTTGAAGCCCCGGCCAAGAACGACGTCCACCTCAATCCCCACAGGACTCATGAATGAAGGAAGAGTGGACAAGGGAGAGGAGGGAGACCTCCAGCGATAGTCCTCGGCATTGAGGAGGAAGTATGCACAGACGATCGTCACGCACACCGTCACTATGGCCAGGATCACTGTCACCAGCCACATGAAGCCGTAGACGTAGTAGATCTTGTAAGCCCAGAACGAGGTGAACACGAAGTACCTAGGCCCCTTTCCCCATCAGTTGAGTGGGGGAGAGGAGGGAGAGGAGGAAACATCTCGATGAAGATGGATCCGAATGGGAGGATGCCGCCGAGGAAGATGATGACGATGGGCTCCATGAACCACTTCTTCTCGGGGATGGGGCGGGGGACGGCGTTGATGCGGCACGGGTAGTTGGCCTGACCGCTCAGATTGCGCCCCAAAACCGTTCCCACCAGCGTCAGCGGCAAGATCACGAACAGGCAGATGCACATCACCGCGATCTACAACCGCCTTAGCCTCTCTGATGGCCGGAGGGGGAAGGGGGGTGGTGAATGTGACCATGATGGTGAATGGGATGGCCCTGGAGGCGTGGTAGTAGATGGCGATGAAGTTGATGAGGAAGGCCAGACTGCACACAGCTGAGGGGAGGAGGAAGGCGGAGGCGACCATCTGCCGAATCCACGCTTTCCCGCCGAATCGGCTGTACATCGAGCCACCTGGAATCAAGAAGAAGGTGAGTGATTGAATTGTTGATGTTTATGAGAGGAAGGAGGAACCGGCGTATCCGTTGATAGGGCTGGTGGCGGCGTAGACGAAGATGGCGGCGGATAGGAGGGAGCCGCGTTCGGTGTAGAGTTCGCCGACGATGGCGAGGAGGATGACGATGGCGGTGACGGTGGCGATCTGGTAGCCGGTGCCGATGAGGGAGGAGAAGAGGAGGGGGAGGGCGGGGGGTCGGAAGACGTCTCCGTGCACCTGCTTCCACCCGTAGTCCCCGTCCCCCAGGTCCTTCTCCATGTCGTCCAGGTCGTCGTCCTTGGAGTAGCGGGCGTAGTCCTTCCGCAGCGTCCGCATCAGGATCATCGACACCAGCCCCACCAGGAAGATCACCATCATGAAGCTGTTGAAAATTGAGAACCAGTGGATCTTAAATCATCTTACTACTCTTGCTTGGCATCGGCAGAATATGAGAAACCCTGTGTTGGAAGAAGTTGGGGTCCAGGTATTTATCGAAGCGATCGTGGAACAGAGTTTTGGACTCCTTGAAGTTGACCTGCAGAAGCTGGGGTTACTTTTGTACTATGCGAAAGAGCGTAAGAAAGAAGCCTCATATGAGAAGTCTAGTTTAACGCCAGGAGCAAGCTTCACGCGTCCGTCGGATGTCAGATTGACGTCTACGATTTGTTGCCTAAAAGCAGGGTGAAATATGAGGACTATTTGAGAATATTTTTAGTGACCCATTGTATCCGATGTCGAGCTTCTTGTGCGTGAAGAGTTTGTAAGAGGGTGGCTCAGTAGAGTCATCAACCTCACCAACCATTCCCCAGATAGGCAGGTCATCGATGTACATTTGGTACCTATGCATCATCTTATTCACCTAAGGATGGCAAAAGTGTAGAGATAGAGGTAAAAAGGACCAGTAGTGGTTCTGAACAGCGTAGACGAAGGCGCGGTATTTCTCCTCGTCCAACTCTACGGAGCATGCTATCGTCTTGCCCACGTCGGCTGAAATGGGAGGAGGTTTGGGTGAGGAAGTAGAGGAGGGAGGGAGAAAGGTAGAGTACCTTTAAAGTCGATGTTGAGGCCGCTGAAATCGAGCTCAACGCCGAGGAGGGCTTCGCCCAGAGTCTCGTGGTAGTGACTGATGTCGGACTTGGGCCCGCGGCAGAAGGGAAGTGAGAAGTAGGTGTAGGTCTCCTGGCGGTTGTGGTAGGGGCCCACTGTGTTCATCCACAGCACCACCTCGTCCGCATCCTCAAGACAGGCGAGGAAGTGAGTGGGGGGAAGAGGAGGAGAAGGGAAGAAGAGAAGCCTTGTAGATGTGGTCGTGCTCGTCAGCGGTGGTGGGGAGGACGGCGAGGAAGAGAGCGAGAGTGAGCAGACAGCCGCGCATAATTCCTTCCTTCCCTCCCTCCACCTTCTCCCAACTCTCTTCTTCGCCAGCCGATGCCTCCCCTCTACCCTGCCCTCTATTCCATTCCCTGCTCAAAGGCTGCTGCAACGTGTGCGGGAAGAGCTCTGCACCTTGCCTCGCTGGATTGCCAATGCGGGAGGAGGTGGAAGGTCTGGGTAGGCAAGGGGCTGAGCACCAAGGGAAGGGGGTGAGGGGTTCAGGGCATGAAACGCTGGCACGTCCCTTCTCCCACGCCTCCCGCCACGATCTATCACCCGCTGTCTACGGTATACGCTACAGTGCACATTCTGCCATAAATCGACTGAAACAAATAGCTCATATCGTGCTTTCATATCTTTAAATTAATCTGAGCAGTAAGAGCGGATATTTTAATACGTTCCCGAAAATTGAGGCAATAAATTTTAAAATCAAACTAAACACGCCGCGACGACAACAACATAGTACCTGGTCGTTTTTCGCCTGTAATATAGTTGAATAGGCAATGCATCAGAAAAATATTTCATGTCATTTCAATGAATGAAAGTTAAAGGATCGCATGGCTTAAGAATTTTTTTTCAAATTTGAATTGTAATTGATGGAGTTGGTTTTTGGTACCATCAGCAAGACAAAATGAGCCTCTTTTCTCCATGAACTGGAATGGGCTATATCAATCAAAAAAGTTAAGACTAAAAAATGTTGAATTCAATTACACGTTTTTATTATGGCTCAGACAAAAATTAAAAAATCGAAAATTTCAAACTTTTAAATTTGCACTTTCAAAATTTTCATTTCTCAATAAAGTAAACAATTCAAAACGACATGGTTTAGCTCTGTTATTCAGTTAAAATTTCTCATTTTAAAATTTGCCATTCCCATTTGTCCAGGTTATAACTATAATCCGGAACATTATCCATAGCTTCATTCCCATTGGTTCCCATTAGAGACGAAGGCGGTTACCTGCCGACACGTCCTCCCAGCAATGCTAGGGTTCGTAGCTTCCCATAACGGCTAACAATCAACGTCCAATCCAGCATCATCCAAAGCATTGTACAGAGCTTGTTCCCATTTGTCCAGTCCATAGTGATCATCCAGAACATTGTCCATAGTTTCATTTCCATTAGCCCAGACCATAGCTTGGAGACGAAGGCGGTTACAGGCCGGCACGTCCTCCCAGCAATGCTAGGGTTCGTGGCTTCCCATAACGGCCAACGAGCTCCAGCTAACAATCAACGTCCAATCCAGCATCATCCAAAGCATTGTACAGAGCTTGTTCCCATTTGTCCAGTCCATAGTGATCATCCAGAACATTGTCCATAGTTTCATTTCCATTAGCCCAGACCATAGCTTGGAGACGAAGGCGGTTACAGGCCGGCACGTCCTCCCAGCAATGCTAGGGTTCGTGGCTTCCCATAACGGCCAACGAGCTCCAGCTAACAATCAACGTCCAATCCAGCATCATCCAAAGCATTGTACAGAGCTTGTTCCCATTTGTCCAGTCCATAGTGATCATCCAGAACATTGTCCATAGTTTCATTTCCATTAGCCCAGACCATAGCTTGGAGACGAAGGCGGTTACAGGCCGGCACGTCCTCCCAGCAATGCTAGGGTTCGTGGCTTCCCATAACGGCCAACGAGCTCCAGCTAACAATCAACGTCCAATCCAGCATCATCCAAAGCATTGTACAGAGCTTGTTCCCATTTGTCCAGTCCATAGTGATCATCCAGAACATTGTCCATAGTTTCATTTCCATTAGCCCAGACCATAGCTTGGAGACGAAGGCGGTTACAGGCCGGCACGTCCTCCCAGCAATGCTAGGGTTCGTGGCTTCCCATAACGGCCAACGAGCTCCAGCTAACAATCAACGTCCAATCCAGCATCATCCAAAGCATTGTACAGAGCTTGTTCCCATTTGTCCAGTCCATAGTGATCATCCAGAACATTGTCCATAGTTTCATTTCCATTAGCCCAGACCATAGCTTGGAGACGAAGGCGGTTACAGGCCGGCACGTCCTCCCAGCAATGCTAGGGTTCGTGGCTTCCCATAACGGCCAACGAGCTCCAGCTAACAATCAACGTCCAAACCAGCATCATCCAAAGCATTGTACAGAGCTTGTTCCCATTTGTCCAGTCCATAGTGATCATCCAGAACATTGTCCATAGTTTCATTTCCATTAGCCCAGACCATAGCTTGGAGACGAAGGCGGTTACAGGCCGGCACGTCCTCCCAGCAATGCTAGGGTTCGTGGCTTCCCATAACGGCCAACGAGCTCCAGCTAACAATCAACGTCCAATCCAGCATCATCCAAAGCATTGTACAGAGCTTGTTCCCATTTGTCCAGTCCATAGTGATCATCCAGAACATTGTCCATAGTTTCATTTCCATTAGCCCAGACCATAGCTTGGAGACGAAGGCGGTTACAGGCCGGCACGTCCTCCCAGCAATGCTAGGGTTCGTGGCTTCCCATAACGGCCAACGAGCTCCAGCTAACAATCAACGTCCAATCCAGCATCATCCAAAGCATTGTACAGAGCTTGTTCCCATTTGTCCAGTCCATAGTGATCATCCAGAACATTGTCCATAGTTTCATTTCCATTAGCCCAGACCATAGCTTGGAGACGAAGGCGGTTACAGGCCGGCACGTCCTCCCAGCAATGCTAGGGTTCGTGGCTTCCCATAACGGCCAACGAGCTCCAGCTAACAATCAACGTCCAATCCAGCATCATCCAAAGCATTGTACAGAGCTTGTTCCCATTTGTCCAGTCCATAGTGATCATCCAGAACATTGTCCATAGTTTCATTTCCATTAGCCCAGACCATAGCTTGGAGACGAAGGCGGTTACAGGCCGGCACGTCCTCCCAGCAATGCTAGGGTTCGTGGCTTCCCATAACGGCCAACGAGCTCCAGCTAACAATCAACGTCCAATCCAGCATCATCCAAAGCATTGTACAGAGCTTGTTCCCATTTGTCCAGTCCATAGTGATCATCCAGAACATTGTCCATAGTTTCATTTCCATTAGTCCAGACCATAGCTTGGAGACGAAGGCGGTTACAGGCCGGCACGTCCTCCCAGCAATGCTAGGGTTCGTGGCTTCCCATAACGGCCAACGAGCTCCAGCTAACAATCAACGTCCAATCCAGCATCATCCAAAGCATTGTACATAGCTTGTTCCCATTTGTCCAGTCCATAGTCATCATCCAGAACATTGTCCATAGTTTCATTTCCATTAGTCCAGACCATAGCTTGGAGACGAAGGCGGTTACAGGCCGGCACGTCCTCCCAGCAATGCTAGGGTTCGTGGCTTCCCATAACGGCCAACGAGCTCCAGCTAACAATCAACGTCCAATCCAGAATCATCCAAAGCATTGTACATAGCTTGTTCCCATTTGTCCAGTCCATAGTCATCATCCAGAACATTGTCCATAGTTTCATTTCCATTAGTCCAGACCATAGCTTGGAGACGAAGGCGGTTACAGGCCGGCACGTCCTCCCAGCAATGCTAGGGTTCGTGGCTTCCCATAACGGCCAACGAGCTCCAGCTAACAATCAACGTCCAATCCAGCATTATCCGAAGCATTGTACATAGCTTGTTCCCATTTGTCCAGTCCATAGTCATCATCCAGAACATTGTCCATAGTTTCATTTCCATTAGTCCAGACCATAGCTTGGAGACGAAGGCGGTTACAGGCCGGCACGTCCTCCCAGCAATGCTAGGGTTCGTGGCTTCCCATAACGGCCAACGAGCTCCAGCTAACAATCAACGTCCAATCCAGCATCATCCAAAGCATTGTACATAGCTTGTTCCCATTTGTCCAGTCCATAGTCATCATCCAGAACATTGTCCATAGTTTCATTTCCATTAGTCCAGACCATAGCTTGGAGACGAAGGCGGTTACAGGCCGGCACGTCCTCCCAGCAATGCTAGGGTTCGTGGCTTCCCATAACGGCCAACGAGCTCCAGCTAACAATCAACGTCCAATCCAGAATCATCCAAAGCATTGTACATAGCTTGTTCCCATTTGTCCAGTCCATAGTCATCATCCAGAACATTGTCCATAGTTTCATTTCCATTAGTCCAGACCATAGCTTGGAGACGAAGGCGGTTACAGGCCGGCACGTCCTCCCAGCAATGCTAGGGTTCGTGGCTTCCCATAACGGCCAACGAGCTCCAGCTAACAATCAACGTCCAATCCAGAATCATCCAAAGCATTGTACATAGCTTGTTCCCATTTGTCCAGTCCATAGTCATCATCCAGAACATTGTCCATAGTTTCATTTCCATTAGTCCAGACCATAGCTTGGAGACGAAGGCGGTTACAGGCCGGCACGTCCTCCCAGCAATGCTAGGGTTCGTGGCTTCCCATAACGGCCAACGAGCTCCAGCTAACAATCAACGTCCAATCCAGAATCATCCAAAGCATTGTACATAGCTTGTTCCCATTTGTCCAGTCCATAGTCATCATCCAGAACATTGTCCATAGTTTCATTTCCATTAGTCCAGACCATAGCTTGGAGACGAAGGCGGTTACAGGCCGGCACGTCCTCCCAGCAATGCTAGGGTTCGTGGCTTCCCATAACGGCCAACGAGCTCCAGCTAACAATCAACGTCCAATCCAGAATCATCCAAAGCATTGTACATAGCTTGTTCCCATTTGTCCAGTCCATAGTCATCATCCAGAACATTGTCCATAGTTTCATTTCCATTAGTCCAGACCATAGCTTGGAGACGAAGGCGGTTACAGGCCGGCACGTCCTCCCAGCAATGCTAGGGTTCGTGGCTTCCCATAACGGCCAACGAGCTCCAGCTAACAATCAACGTCCAATCCAGAATCATCCAAAGCATTGTACATAGCTTGTTCCCATTTGTCCAGTCCATAGTCATCATCCAGAACATTGTCCATAGTTTCATTTCCATTAGTCCAGACCATAGCTTGGAGACGAAGGCGGTTACAGGCCGGCACGTCCTCCCAGCAATGCTAGGGTTCGTGGCTTCCCATAACGGCCAACGAGCTCCAGCTAACAATCAACGTCCAATCCAGAATCATCCAAAGCATTGTACATAGCTTGTTCCCATTTGTCCAGTCCATAGTCATCATCCAGAACATTGTCCATAGTTTCATTTCCATTAGTCCAGACCATAGCTTGGAGACGAAGGCGGTTACAGGCCGGCACGTCCTCCCAGCAATGCTAGGGTTCGTGGCTTCCCATAACGGCCAACGAGCTCCAGCTAACAATCAACGTCCAATCCAGAATCATCCAAAGCATTGTACAGAGCTTGTTCCCATTTGTCCAGTCCATAGTGATCATCCAGAACATTGTCCATAGTTTCATTTCCATTAGTCCAGACCATAGCTTGGAGACGAAGGCGGTTACAGGCCGGCACGTCCTCCCAGCAATGCTAGGGTTCGTGGCTTCCCATAACGGCCAACGAGCTCCAGCTAACAATCAACGTCCAATCCAGCATCATCCAACCACACCCCCCCCCCAAACTCCATCTCCACGATTTTGGACCTTCTTTCCTCGTTCGCCCGGTTCTATTTTTTTTCCTTTGTGACACTCTTGCTAGGATCCAATTTGTTTTGTTGATGCATTGAATTGTCGTGTCATTGAATTTGATTTCTGACATTTATATAGGAGGGTTTAAGTTAATAATTTTAAAATTCCTGCATTTTCTTTGCTATGCAACTATTGATCTGTTAAATCATTTTCGCTGGAATTAAACTAATTTATGATCAACATGTTTGTTTTTTCATTCATATTTTTGGTTTGCACCCTTTTTTATCGTATGTAAATAACCCCATTTCTTTGAGTTGATGAAATTAAGAATGAAACGTTGGTGGCGTTATATATATTGAGCGTTGATACTAAATTGTGCTCAAACTTGGTACAGCAAAGGGTCGCATGACAAACAAATTTGTTCCTTGTTATTGCGAGGCGCAGCATGATTGACATCAAGTGAAATAAATATCCGCCACAGTGACATATCTTAATACGTTATCTATTTTTTTGAAACCTATCGAAAAAATAGGTTTTAAAATATCGGATGCAACCATTCTTGTTGCTCTCATACAGTAAATTGCTTCTTATACTTAAGAAGCTCTTAAAATGAACCATAATCCTGCTTGGTAGTATCAACTATCAATCCTATGAGTGATGGGCAACTTTGGCTTGCCGATGGTAGCAGACATGTATTTTTTCCTGCTGCGAGGTACTCTCCATTTGGTGCTGATACATCTGCTCAAGCTGAGTGAATTGGAATACTTGAGTAAAGTATAATTGAAGTAAAGCATGAGTTTTTCGCAACAAGCAAAAGAACTTGCGAGGAACGGATCCACCGTGCAGTGCATACGAATAAATAGACGAGTATGCAAAAATGCCAAGCTTTTCACCACAACAATGCAGCATACACGATATATGTACACAAGAAGCTTTGCAAAAAACGCCGCGCACAAATCAACAGCTTTAATAATGGCGAAAATGATGCAATCCAAATGACAAGCTGGATCATTCCATTCGAACTCGTTTCCCATCCATGTGTCTGCAATGGGGGCGGGTACAGGTGGAGTAGAAGGAGATGTGGAGGAGATTAGAACCCGTCCGACTGCAGTGGCCTTCTTTGCGGGGCTCCAACCCTGGTCAGCGTTGCCGGGGCCCCCGCCCCTCCAGCCCCAGCCCCAGCCCCCGTCCCTCCTACCTGATCTTGCAGCCATCGAACCTGCACCATCCTTCCTTTCCTTTTCCTTTCCATCCCCACTGGGAGAGGTCTCTCTACTTGAGTGGCGGGTCCGTAGCCCTTGTCGTTGCGGGCGGCGATGCGGAAGATGATGGCGGGCTTGGTGGTGGTGTCCACGTGGGCGGAGGCCAGGTTCGCCGCCGACACCACGCACCCCGCCTCCAGCCCCACGTACACACGCACGAACGCCAACTGACCCTCCCCGCCTACAATCGCCTCTTCCAACTGAGAAGCAAAGGGGAGGAGTGTTAGACGTACCTTGGGTATTGCGTACGGCGAGGTAGACAGAGTACTCGGTGATGCGGCCGCTGGTGTTCTGCGGGGGCTCCCAGCTGAGGTGGGCGCCGTCGGGCCCCTTGGTGATCTTGATGGCTGACGGGGCCCCGGGGAAGCCCGGGAGACAGGTCTTGAAGGCCGTCACCTCCGACCACGGCCCCCGACCGCAAGCGTTGACCCCCGCCACCCTGAACTTGTACGCCGTCCCCGCCTCCAACTCCGCCTTCCGCAGGAAGCCCACCTGCCCCGCTTGCATCCCAGAGTCCAGGTCTTGCTGCACACCTCATCGCATTCCACTCCCTCCACACAGCTTTCACTGAAGAGGTCTCACAATGAATTGCTCCTCCAGGGAGCTGTCGGAGGGTAGGAAGTAGTGGGTGACGAGGCAGCTGGTGCCCTTGATGATGCCCACGTCGAACCACTGCGGGATTTCCCTCGGCTTTCCCACTAAGTTGCTCCCCCCACCTGAGCCTTCACCTTTCTTCATCCCATTTCACGAAAGCAATGGGTGGTTTCCAACCGGATTCCAACTTGACGATGGTGAGGGTTTGACCAGTAGCTGTGGTGACTGTCCCGCCGGCTGTCAGTGGAGAGGAGGTGGAGGGCTGCGGAGGGACCATCGGCACCGCACCTCCTCCACCAACTGTTCGATCTCAATCAATACATTTCTATCCGTGATGAGGTAGGTGATGAGATGAATAGTAGTATACTTGGAGTAGGTGGCTTTGCGGGCTCAGGTGGAGTAGGCTGGGGCTGGGGAGGTATAGGCTCGGGTGTAGGGGCGTGGGTGGGAGTTGGGTTGGGGAGGGAGGTTGACTGAGCAGGGGCGGGAGTAGTGGAGGGTGTAGTAGCGGGGGAGTCTGATGGCGGGGCTTCCGAGGGCGTTGCGGGGGAAGGCTGTTGGCCGTTGGGCGCGGAAGGGTGAGGTGGATCGGGGAGGGGTTGTGTGGGAGGGGTGGAAGAAGGAGGCTGAGTGGGAGGAGCGGGGTCAGAGGCAGCGGGTGATGGCGTGGGCTCAGTCTCAGCGACTGGCTTCGTCTCCGGCGCCGGGGACTCCGATGATTTCCCGGGGGCCCAGTCAGAGCCACCCAGGACATCTTCGTCCAGGATGTTGGGCGGCAAGGAGGACTGCGAAGAGAGCACTGCTGAGGGGAGAAAGAGGTGAGAGAGATAGGCGAACATCGTGGGCGGTGGTCGGGGTGGTGTAGGTGGTGCCCTCGGTGGAGATGGAGGAGGGCGTGGAGGCGGGCGGAGCAGGGGGAGCAGGTGGAGCGGAGGTTGGAGCAGGAAGTGGGGCAGCAGCGGGTGGAGTGTGAGCGGAGACGGGCGGAGGAGGAGTGGGAGTGGGAGTGGGAGTGGGAGCGCTGGGCGGCTGAACCACCACTATTTTCTGTCCCCCGCCAATGCCGCCTGCAGAGTGGCTGAGGCTGAGGAGTGGAAGAGGGTGAAGGAGGGGAGGAAGAAGAAGTGACCTTGAATGGTGGAACCCTTGGCGAGTATGATGGTTTTGTTGCCGGCCTTGATGGCCTGAGTGCCGGGGCGTATGATGGTGGCGCCAGGAGGGACGCGTAGAGGGCCTCCGCCCGGAGCTGCCTTGATCATCGTCGTGCCCTGCGCCGTTCGCACCAGCTGCATGATCTCAAACAAGGGAAAGAGCTGTTGGAGAGGATGAGTGAGAGAATGCTGGTAGAGGGGCACCTGCTGAGCTCCTTGTCCTTTTTGGACAGCGATGAGTTGCTTGGGCGCTCCGGGGGTGGGCGGCTTGATGGGGGAGCCGGAGCCGGCAAGACGGAGGACCTGCCCTCCACCTGCCTTCACTGGCCCACTCACCAGTTTCAGCGTTCCCGCCTTTCCACCTCCACCACCTAATCCCCTCTTGATGGAGTGTAGTGAGGAGAGGGAGTGGGCTGACCTTCTTCCTCCTTGGCTGGCTGGGCTTGGGCGGGGTCGTACTTCTGTAGCTGGAGTAGGTAGGCTTCAGCGGTGGGGATGGCGGACCAGCAGACCTCCAGGGAGCCCACCGAAGCCCTCACCAGCTGCACGCGCCCCGGCGCCGGCGGACGCTCCGTCTCCAGGTACCACATGTCCTTGCAGCACACCTCAAACACCAATTGCCGCCTCACCTCACACCCCAGATGGAAGGTGGAAGAGGAACCTGGTTGTTCCAGGCCTTGCGGTAGCCATCGCGTCCGCTCCAGATGAAGAGGCGTGTGTTGATGACGACGGCGGAGTGGCCGGCCCGAGCCCGAGGGATGGCGTCCTCGTACACCTGCTCAAGTACGCGCCCACATTCCCTCCCTTCCTTTGCTGGGAGAGGGGGAGAGGAAGGAACCTCCATGGAGAGGGGCTCCCAGGCCAGGCTCTGAAGGTTGAGGGAAGCAAGGGTGTTGGTGCACTTCCACTCCTTCTCGTGCTGGCCGAGCTTTGAGTCGTCGAGGACGAGGGGGACCCAGCCGCCGAAGACGAACATGCGGTGGCCGACGATGTTGGCGGAGTGAAGGGAGCGCGGGAGCGGCGGTATGCCCTCCACTGCCGGGTTCGTCCACGTCGACGAGTTGATGTCCAGGATCCACAAGTCCCCCAGTCGACAGCCAGACATACCCCCGTAGATTATCAGCTGCGGTTTGCTTCCTGGCCGGGGTAAAGTGGAGGTTGACGGTAGGAGGCAAGAAAGAGAGCACTGACCAGGGTCGTAGAAGCAGGCGGAGTGACTCTCGCGTGGAGGCGGGTAGGAGCCGTAGAGTTGCGGCACCTCCCATTGCATGTTGTTTGCTCCGAAGCGAAGGTCCAGTGTGTAGAGACAGTTGAGATATCTGAAATGGGAGGTGAGTCTGTGAGTGAGTGAGAAAAGGATGGTAAAGGTGGTAGTGCCTAGGAATGTTGTTCTTGGGGTCCTCGGAGTCGTTGGCGAGTCCGCCGAATAGGTAGCAGATGGAGTTGTTGCCGAGCGTGAAGCTGTGGCCGAGGCGGGCGCAGGGCAGCTGGCGCCCGTTCTTCGGCGGCCGTGGACGCAGCTTCCTCCACTCCCATCTACTCGCCTTCAGCACACATCCTCAGCCTCAGCCTCAGCCCCTAGAGCCAGAGAAGAAGTAGGCTGGGTACCTGGAGTTCGTGAAGCTCGTTGGAGTAGCGCCCGTACTCCACCATGCCGCCGAAGATGAGGATGCGAGTGCCGTCGCAGACGATGCCGTAGGCGGCGCAGCCCGGCGGAACATCCCCTCGCACCGCCGGCACAAACCATTGATTCGTTGCTGAAAGAGAAGCAGAGCTCTCAATGGGATAGGAGGAGAAAGAAGGTAGGTACCGGTGTTGTAGACGTGAAGTTCGTCGACGATGCCTTCGTTGCCGCCGCCGAAGACGATCATGAGGTCCTTGATGGCGACGGCGCGATGGCCATGGCGAGGCCTTGGCGTGGGCCCCGATGTATTCGTCACCTTCTTCCATTTCACCATTGGGGCAGCAGCAGCCGTCGCTGCCGGCTGAACCATCATTTTATCCCCTCTCAAATAATATGCCTACCTCTTTTCCATCCACCACATTTCAAAGCCAGTCTTCGCATGACAAGCATGGGATGGCAAATGCCCGAGTGACATTTAAAAAGCTCTTATGTTTAACAAGATGAAAAGTGAAAGAGGATTAAAATGAAAGCGGATTAAATTTTGAAAATGAACTGTAAGAAGAGCAGATGAATGTGCGCGTAAAAGAGGGCCAAGGTAGGGCGATGGTAGGAGTAGCGGGAGGTGAAGGTGGGAGGCGGGTTTTAGTTGGCGGCAGGAGGGGAGCGAAGGAGCGATTTGCCCGCCGCTCTCTGACTAGCCCCCCACACCCCTCCCTCCTTCCTTCCCTGTCTGTTGTGCCGAGGAGGGGAGTAGGGGCTCTGCTGGCCTCAACGCTCCCGTCCAACCCCTCCAACACGCGCTCTCGGCAACGCTCCCGTCCAAAAGGCCAGGCCCCTCTACATAATGCCCCCCGCAGCCTCTTTATTCTTTCCTCCCCCGCTCTGCATGACGGCCCTGGCTGGGGGAGTGGCCTTTCCTTCCCTCCCTTCCCCTCTCCCCCTTTCCTACCCTCCCCTTCCCCTATGCGCAAAGGCGAATTCAAACACACACACATACACACACACAGAGAGGACGGGGAAGGGAGAGGAAGGGAGGGGAGGGTGGGAGAAGGGAGGGGAGAGGGGAGGGGCGGAATGGGGAGGGAGAGAGGGAGGGAGCCAATATAGCCGACGCCGCTTCCTTCCCCGACCTCCTTTTCCTCCCCCAGCTTCAGCCCCAATCACCCCATCCCTCCCATCCCTACCATCTCACCAGAAGCCATCACTGGCTACAATGCCTGTCAGAATACCACACTGAAAAAACATAGCTCTCCCAAACATTTATACAACCGAAACTCTCAAAATTACTTTTTGCATAAAAGGTGGATGCCTTGCAAACTAGGCCAACAAAGGAAACACCCGTGTTTTTCGTTCATGCAAAATAGATCTTTTTTGCAGTAAATTTACGGTGAACGTTAGTGTTCGGGAGAAAGAACATGTAAATTACGTTTTACTTTCAGTTTCACGATAAAATACATAAATAAGTATACAATACAATAATTAGTTATAATATCTGGTACCATCGGCAAGCCAAATGTGGTTCTCTTTTCTCCATAAATTGAAATTGACCTGAGTTAAAAGTCAAAGAAATACAATTGCTACTAGTGGAATCTTCTGCTTGGACAGTTACATTTTGTTTTTGGCACGCAGCTCAGTGTCTCTTTCCATGCATGCCCAAAAACAAAATGCAGATGATGCAGCAGATTCCACTAGTAGTAATTGTATTTCTTTGACCTAGGCAAGCCAAAACAAAGGGCTGATGACCAGGATCCCCCCCAAGGCTTTTACCGGCCAACCAAGCCAGTTTTGGACCAACCAAGAGTTTTGCCCCCCCCCCCCCAAGGCTTCTACCCCCCCCCCAACTTTTGCCCCCCCCCCCCCCAAAACTTTTGCCATCTATTCTTGTTTGTGTCCAGCTTTAAGGCTTCGCAAGCGAAGCCTACGCAGTTGCTTGTCGAGTTTGCATTCAGCTTTAAGGCTTCGCAAGCGAAGCCTACGCAATTGCCACTATACAATTTTTTTTGACTAAGCCTAAGCCTTTTATAGAGTCAGTATACCACGAGTTTGATGTACCCAGAATAAAAGTACCTAGGTACCCCGTCACATAGCCCCAAGGGTGGGTGCTACATGACCCCAATTTCCAATTTAGTCTGCGCTACATGACCCCCTTTGGGGTTATGTAGTGCCAGTATATTTGGGGTATTTTTGGGGGCTATATAGCACCCCTTTGACTTGCAGGAGACGACGTTGATGACGAGCAGCTGTACCCGGTCACCGATGACTTCTTCGCCGCCAAGAAGGGCGCTACATGACCCCCAAAAAAAAGCGCTACATAACCCCCAAAAAAAGCGCTACATTACCCCCATCATGCCCATGCTTTCAGTGCGCCAGACAACATTTTGTAAGTGAAGGCAAATGCGCTACATAACCCCCAAAAAAGCGCTACATGACCCCCAACAAATGCGCTACATAGCCCCCATGGTTGCATTGTATGTGGCCTTGTCAAGGGTGCAGGCAGGGGGCATCGTTAAGGCGCCTCCAGCCTTGAGCCTATGTCGCCTTTTTGCCACAATCACTACGCCTGTCAGCCGTGTATACAAACCGTCCTCTGCCCTCTTCTTCTCCTACACCTACATCGATTACATCTACTGCGGTTATTTTTCATTGGGGCTACATAGCATGGCTTGGGGGCTATATAGCATCCCCTTGGGGGTCATGTGTCGTTTGGGGTACCGGTTGGGTGCCTCATAGCCCCCATGTGGGTGATACATAGCCCCCAAATACTATCTATTATAGGAAATGCTGGTACTGGTGTTCATCATCGCCATCGTTCTCCTCATTCTCTGGTTCTACGCGAAGCAGGACAACAACAATGGGCAAGGTAGCCAAGCTAGCCAAAATGAAATGAGCCTAGAAATGCTTCCTGAGGCTCTTCTTCAGCAGCAATGATGTTGCGCAGCTCCACTTCAGCCTCGTCTGCCATCCTTCACTTCAGCTACACAACCCCCTTTCCTTACGAAATGACCAGCCACTGGTCTCTGCAGTGTGCCTTGAACATTGCGCAGTTCTCTACCCGCCCTTCCTATGCCTCTGGACCCCCCTGGCGCCTGTTTAAACATTGGGGTCATGTAGCGCTTTTTTTGGGGGCTATGTAGCGCATTAGACTTTACTTACAAATTTTCTTCCTACAAGTGCTACATGACCCCCAACACCAGCTCGTGGTGCTCGTCCACCGCGGAGACGACGCCGGTGGCGCGCTGCTAGCTTGGGGGTTATGTAGCGCACCTCATTTGGGGTTATGTAGCGCATTGTTTTTGGGGTCATGTAGCGCTTTTGTGGGGCTATGCAGCGCTTTTGTAGTTATCAAAAAGTCTGCGGACGATTTCACAAAGTGCTACATAGCCCCAGAGCCGTTTGGGGGCTATGTGACGGGGATTCAAGTACCTATAGTAAAAAGGGATTTTGGAATTTGGGGGGGGGATAATGGTCAACGAAATTGATGACCAGGATCCCCCCCCCCAAGTGCAAAAACACCAAAAATCGCCTTGAAAGCATAACCATACGTACATAGATTACTGCATTTGGGGGGGGGATACTTACGTGGGGGGGATACTTACTTGGGGGGGATACTTCACAGGTGGGGGGGGGGGGGGTAAAAGCTTGGGGGGGGGGGGTAGAAGCCTTGTGGGGGGGGATTCTGGTCATAAGCCAAACAAAGTGTAGGACTCAGGAATTGCCTTTCAAACCAGCGCTGCGTTCCTGACCGCCCTCATAGCAGCGTCGTGCAATCTTCCAGTTTTTGGGCCTTTTCTCAGATGGTTTCATAAATAAATACGAAGCGATCGGACCACTTAGAGAGCAGTGCAACTCTTCAGTGGAGCCTGTACCAGGGGTCGAACCTGGAATCTCCTGCTGTCCTTGAAGGCCCTGCTGGAGGTGTCCATGGTGGAGGTGAATGTGGAGGCGGAGGTGGAGGTGGTCGCTGAGGCTCCTGGCGTCGAAGCGGCCAAGCGGGCTCTTGTAGCTGAAGCGATTGCTCACTCAGCGCTGTTCCGAAGCTGTCATCGACCCCGGCCTCCCTTACTCTCTCGATGGCCTCCTGAAGGCACCTCTCCTCCTCCATTCGCCGCATTTGCTGAATCTCCGCCCTTGCTTCTGCTAGCTGACGCCGTAGTAGCTCAAGGTGAAGGAGAAGAAGCTCTGCTACAACTGTCTCAGCGACAAGCACGGCGTCTCCAACTGCACCAGCGACAAGACCTGCACCATCTGCAAGCAAAGGCAAAGGTGGAGGAGGGTGAGGAGAGCGACGCCTGCGCCACCTCCATTGGCCAGGGCGGCAGGGCGACAGACATCACAATCCTCCCCTACTTCTCCACCCTCGCCTACAACCCAAAGAGTGGGGAGGGGAAAGAGGTGCTGGTGCTGATGGACGGGTGCTCCGATGTCAGCTGGGTGAACGAGAGCCTGGCAGAGAAGCTGGGGCTGCGACGGGGGCCAGAGTTCGTGACGAACGTGGCAACGGCACAGACGAACGAGCGGAGGAAGTGCTGGACCACAGAGGTGGAACTGGAGCTGCTGCGGCGGGATGGAGACCGGCTGGGCCTCACCGCGCGCACAACCAGAGCCGTCACCGGGGAACTCGGCGTCGGCGGCTTCATCGTCAAGAACGGCCTCCTCAAAGGTCCCTTCACAAACAAGCCTCCAGTGCAAATGGAGCGAAGGAAGGTGGATCTGCTACTGGGGGCGGACTACCTGGAGCAGGTGACGGGGCCCAAGGCGGCCAGGTCCACGGCGCTGACCAAGCACCTGACAGCGGTGTCCACGGCCTTCGGGCGGGTGCTGAAGGGGCGCATCGAGGCCAAGCTCATCAAGACTCACGCCTCCTACACCTCCAACGGCTTCTCCGCCTGCTGTCAGCAGGAGGAAGAGGGCCTGGAGGAAGCGGTGCAGAGGATGACGGACCTGGAGACGCTGGCCTTCAAGCCGACGGAGGCAGAGACAGCAACGGATGGGCGGACGGCCGCCCTCCTCAGCACTCTGCAGCGGGACGGGGACGGGTGCTACGTGGTGCGCCTCCCCTTCAAGGCCAACGCCGCCGCCCTCTCCAGCGATTTCAAGGCCGCCTTCAGTCGGACGAAGCGCGTCCATGACAAGCTCACGGTGGAGGGCAGGGAGGCCTACTACGCCGCCTTCTATGAGCACGTCAAGAACGGCTATCTGGAGGAAGTCAGAGAAGCTCCGCCGCCAGGTCGCCTAGTCCATCATCTGAGCCACTTTGGGGTGAAAAAGGAGGAGAGCGAGACGACGAAGCTGCGGCCGGTGGTGAACGCCAGCGCGAAGGGCCAGAGCGGGTACAGCCTCAACGACCTGCTCGAGACCGGGCCCGACTTGCTCACCAACCTCCTCAGCCTCCAGCTACGCCTCCGCTGCTACAAGGACGCCTTCGGCTTCATCCTCTACCTCAAGCAGGGTCCACTCATCAGTTTCCTCTACGCCAGAAACCGCCTAGTGGGGACGCACACGGGAACGAGGGTGACAACGCCGCGAACGGAGCTCTGGGCCGCCTTGGCAGGGGCCAGAGCCGGGGACAAGATCCAGAAGCTACTCAAGGGCCACCTACAATTCGCCGACACCTACCTCTTCACCGACAGCCAAATCGTTTTTTGGTGGATAAAGAGACAGGAGCGGCTGACCAGGCTGTATGAGAAGCGGCGCGTGGACGAGCTCCTCACCTACCTGCCCAGCATCAACGTCTTCTACATCTGCACCAGCAAGAATCCAGCCGACTTCACCACTCGCCCTCTTTCATCCTCAGCTCTCACCAGCGAGCACCTCTACTACAATGGTCCTAGCTGGCTCCAGTTGAACAAGGAGGAGTGGCCGGAGGAGACAAGGGAGGTGGGGGAGCAGCCGGAGGAGTACGCGGAGGGGACGCCGCCGGGGAAGAGAGCGCGGAAGAGCAGGAACGGGGAGTGCGCGGAGAAGGGGGAGACGGGCGGGACAGAGGACGGCTTTGCAGCACCTTCAATCTCCGCCACCCCACGCCCAGCCCGCTCAACTCCAAAGACACGGGGCGCCGCTCGAAGCAGGCCCAGCACCTCCGCCAGACTCAGCTCTACCCTAAGCAAAACAAAAAAGGGGCCCCCCTCACGTCGGGAAGAGGAGGGGCGCGAAGAAGAGGCTGAGGGAGCAAAAGAGGCCCTAGGCCCACGGGACATAGTCCTGGAGCCCCGACGCACACCTGGAGAAGCAAAAGAGGTAGATGAAGCAAAAGAGGCCCAAGGCCCACGGGATAGCATCCTGGAGCTCATCAAGCCCAAATCTTACAAATTCTTGGTCAATGTGATTGCTAGAATGCAAAGATGGAGGACGAGAAAGAAGGGAGAGAGAGGGGAAGCGGCGGTGATGGGAGAGGAGAGGGCGGAAGCGGAGAAGCTCATCGTGGGCGAGCTCCAGTCCAAGCTCAGCAAGCAGCAGATCAACTCGCATGGCGCTGTCAGGGACAGCGACGGACTGCTCAGGGCCAAGGGACGCCTACCGCTCGACTCCAGCCCCTATCTCATCCCTCCACACCCAGTCACCTCTCTCCTCATCCAGCAGTACCACGGCATCGGAGCGCACTTCGGCCTCAACTACACCGTCTCACTCATCCGCACCAAGTACTGGATCCCACAGCTTCGCAAGCTCTGTGGCAAAGTTCTCAACTCCTGCTATCTCTGCAAACGCCTCAAGGCTCGCCCGCTCAAAGCACCGCCTCATGGACCCCTACCAGAAGCACGCCTGCGCATCCTGGACCCGCCCTTCTCATCAGTTATGGCCGACCAGCTGGGCCCCATGGAGATGGAGGTGGACGGGGGGACGGTGAAACGCTGGATCTTCATCGCCATCTGCAACTGCACACGCGCCATCTACCTGGACATCCTGCACAACTACTCCACCGAGGCCGCCGTCCACTGCTTCAAGAGGCTGTGGAGCTGGAGAGGAGTGATGACGGGCGAGGTGTACGTGGACAGCGCGACGGCGTTCGTGGGCGCCGCCTCCCAGCTGGAGAAGGAGGCCAGCGAGGACTGCAAGTTCGTCTTCAGGTTCGGGGCGGTGCGTGCACCCTGGGCGCAAGGAGGAGCTGAGCGGATGGTGCGAACGGTGAAGGAGGCAGTGCGAGTGCTGCTCTGGGGATGCAACTTCGGGGACGAGGACATCCGGACGCTCCTGGCCCAACTCACCGTCGTCATCAACAATCGACCCCTCACTTACCAAGCCTCCAGCCTACAGGATCTCAAGCCTCTCACGCCTACCGACCTTCTCATCCCAGGCTACAAGCCACAGCCCTACCTGCTCCAACGGCTCCCACCTCCTCAAGGCCTACCAGCTCGAGCTCTACGCCATCGTCTCCGTCTTCAGGCCCAAGCCCTGGTTCAAGCCCAGAAGCGCTGGAGGAAGGAGTACCTGCAGCTGCTGCGGGAAAGGGACATGTACCAGGCGGGAGGGCGGGGAGAGGACGCAGAGTGGAAGGTGGGGGACGTGGCGCTCTTTGACGACGACTCCAGGTGTTCCGACTGGCGCCTCATCCGACTGCTCCAGCTACACCCGGGCCCTGATGGACGCCTACGCTACCTGACAGCTAGGATGGGAACGGGGAGAGAGAGCAAGTACCCGGTGAAGAAGCTCGTCCGCCTGGAGGTGGGCGAGGAGGCGGGGAGGAGCGAGGAGATGGTGGAGGGTGAGGAGAGCGACGCCAGCTATGCCTGCAATGCCTTCAGCCTCTACTCCGTCTCCCAAAGCGCTTGAGGGTCCCTATGATAGCTTTGGCTTTCATATACCCTCAGTCTTCGGTGATGAAACTCCTCCTCTGAGTCCAGTGCTGGGTGGGCTGAGGATTGAGAGGTGGGCGGAGCTGGAATGCGGTGGGTGGAGTGAGGATGGAATGCAAGACAGAGGGCGCGAGCTGGGCGCCTGTCAAGGACCACCCAAGACGCTGCCTCTGCTACACTGCTCCTCACCACCCCTACACACTCATCTCACGCCTTCTGACACTCACACGCTACTCTTTACCCTTCGACTCTTGCCCAACTTTCCAACCACACCCTTTCGTTCAGCATTTAGTATTTTTTTTGATCATAAGAATCCAAATTCTTCTCCATCAGCCCATCGCCTGAACCAAACTCTTCCCAGTATCAAGCATTCTTTGCTCAATTCTCTGGCCTATCGTTATGCAAAGCGGTCGTGTTCAGCGAGTGCCTCTTGCCCCTGAACCCAAGCGTGTCAATTCCACTCGTCCTTTGCTACGAGAAGGCCAGAGAGGAGAGTGGAGGGTGTGTGATGAGGGCGGAGGGAGGAGGGCGAGGGGTGGGTGGGGGGGAAGGCGGGAGAGCCTAGGCCAGTCCCTGCTCACTTCCACCTCCCATTCCCACTCTCTTTGTTCACTTGCTATGATCTCATTGTCAAAATCTTTTGTATTGGGCGCCTTAGGAGGAATTGTTTTAGCAATATTGATCAGCGATTTTCGCCTGCATTCAAATGCCCATTTGTCTACTCAAAACTTGCCTTATCCATTGGGTTGTCTTATAGGATTGCTAGCTTTAGATTAGCATTAGAGCTGCAGTTTACTGTTCAGCTATTGATTTTGGTCCCGCTTCTTTGTGGCCGGGCAGAATGTAGGACTCAGGAATTGCCTTTCAAACCAGCGCTGCGTTCCTGACTGCCCTCATAGCAGCGTCGTGCAATCTTCCAGTTTTTGGGCCTTTTCTCAGATGATTTCATAAATAAATACGAAGCGATCGGACCACTTAGAGAGCAGTGCAACTCTTCACAAAGCTCTTTGCTCCAAAAAATTTAATTGCCCAGAGCTTAAAGTCAAAGAAGTGGTATCACGACTTTTCGTACCCAGGACTTTTCGTACCCGACTTTTTTGTACCCGAATTTTCGTACCCAGACTTTTTGCACCCAAGGTTTTTTAACAGTAGATGGTGCGTGGTGTGGCCTGGGGCTTGGGTTAGATTGATGGAATGGCAGCGATGGGCTAAGACAGTATGAAACACTAGCAATCTGTTAAAAGGAAATACATCTACTACTAGTGGAATCTGCTGAGCCACCTGCATTTTGTTTTTGCTCGAACTGGAAAGAGCCACTAAACTGGACACTAAAACAAAATGCAATTGTCTTAAAAGCAGATTCCACTAGTAGTAGATGTATTTCTATGACTTAAGCCCTGGGCAATATAATTTTTGGAAGAAAAGAGCTTTGTTTTGGCTTGCCGATGGTGCCAGTTAAGTTATTGAGAGTACTGGTGCAGTAGAACAAAGGCGGCTATAAATGTATAATATTATGCATTTTATTTAGGTCCTACGTTACGGCATTGGCAAAAAACTGCTAAAAGACCAATGAAATTAACCTGTTAAAATTATTTATCAAAATGGTTACACAAGCTTCAGCGCAGGTAGTGACCAAGGCTGATGGGTAGAACTTACACCCCATGAATATTGCCCCCCCCCATAATATTGCCCCCCCATGAATATTGCCCCCCCCCCATGAATATACCCGCCCCCCCCCCCATGAGTTTTGAAGGGAAATTTCGCTCTCATGTTGCTCAGCACATATTGCCCCCCCCCCCCCACGATTACCTACTAGTTAGTGGGACTATTTCCTATTGAGAACACTGAACACTAAGAACACTAAGAACACTTTGGAGAACACTAAGAAGACTTCTCATTAGGCGCCTTATTGAGAACACTTGTACTTAACGTACTCCTGCTCGGGTTGACGTTGAGCTAGGTGCCAGATTCGACCTGTCCTCGCTTGCCCCAAGTCTGCTGTTTCAGGCGCAGGTGGAATTTTGCATTTTGAAGCAGTACAACATGTGCTACAGATGTTTCAGTCAAAAAAGTCAAAAAATAGCACATTTTAGTGTTCCCAATAGGTGATATTATTGGGAACACTAATGAAAAATTTTGCATTAGTGTTCTCAATAGGTGCATATTAATGGGAACACTTTTTTTCACCCTTAGTTTGCCAAGATTTTTGAAACTCTCCCCCGAGCACTAAACGTGTCTCCTCAACCCCTGGAAGTCCCATCTTTCCTCCCCCATGCCCCATTGCTTCCTCTAGCTTTTTGTTTTTCGATTTTGCTGGCTTAAAGAACATGACTCAGGTTTTCAGTGGTCTATCATCGTGACAAAAAGTTTTCTTTGTTTAGTGGTCACCTTTTTGCTGTCTCACGGTTGCCAGGGCATCAACTTTCGCTTCAATTGTATTCACCTATATCGCTGTCTTACGGTTGCCAGGACAGCAGCTTTCACCTCATTTTCAGAATTTTGTCAATGTCAGATCCATTCAATCGGCTTATTGGTAGGCAGGTCCCAGTTAAAAAACATCGTTACAAAATAAATCCAGCATTTCCTATTGAGAACAGTGAACACTCAGAACACTAGGAACAAAAAAATTATATTGAGAACAGTGAACACTAAGAACACTAAGAACAAAAGTACAGCACAGGCACAGGCAGACAGTTACCATTTAAGATGCATCTAGTCAAAAATCTTGGCAAACTAAGGGTGAAAAAAAGTGTTCCCATTAATATGCACCTATTGAGAACACTAATGCAAAATTTTTCATTAGTGTTCCCAATAATATCACCTATTGGGAACACTAAAATGTGCTATTTTTTGACTTTTTTGACTGAAACATCTGTAGCACATGTTGTACTGCTTCAAAATGCAAAATTCCACCTGCGCCTGAAACAGCAGACTTGGGGCAAGCGAGGACAGGTCGAATCTGGCACCTAGCTCAACGTCAACCCGAGCAGGAGTACGTTAAGTACAAGTGTTCTCAATAAGGCGCCTAATGAGAAGTCTTCTTAGTGTTCTCCAAAGTGTTCTTAGTGTTCTTAGTGTTAAGTGTTCTCAATAGGAAATCCTGGGCTAGTTAGTCTATACCGTGTTCGTCATGCTACTAGTTAGTCTATAACGCAATATAGGGCGTAGCCACCTGACTTTTTTAAAGGCTCGCGAGGGACATAGTTTGTCCTTAAACATAGTAAGTCTATACCGGATGGCGGGCGCATGCCTACCAGGAGTAGGGGCTTGTCCCCTACCAGGAGTACCTTTCAAGATTCCAACTCAAAAGCTTAGACGCATGCTCGTCCTCGACGAGGCCATGACTGTGGCAGTACCTACTAGTTAGTCTATACCGAGTTCATTGATGTTTTAAAGTGCTCAACTCGGTATAGACTAACTATGTCCCCTCGCGAGCCTTTAAAAAAGTCAGGTGGCTACGCCCTATATTGGGGTATAAACTAACTAGTAGCATGACGAACACGGTATAGACTAACTCGGTTTAGACTCATGGGGGGGGCAATATTTGCTCAGTACAGTTTGACCTAAAATTTGCAAAAAATATTCATGGGGGGGGCAATATTCATGGGGGGGCGGGTATATTCATCGGGGGGGGGGGGATAAATCATGGGGGGGGGGTAAGTCCATGGGGGGGGGGAATATTCATGGGGTGTAAGTTCTACCCATCAGCCGTGACCAATACATACAGTAGTGATTAGCTGCATGTATGGGCGCTTTTAATGCTCCTTTTTTGGTGATTATATTTTGTTTATTATTTTCTCATGACAAACCTTGTCCTAATTTGGAAAACGCGTCAGTTTTGTTGAATTTACAACGTATTGTTGCTGTTCCTTTCGTATAAAATGTTCGTTAGTAGCTGAAAAAAATATTTTTAGTTTTTTGCTTAAGTCAAAGATACAGGTTAAAAACATGCTCAACCAGGAAAAAGCCAAATCAAAATGTTTTCTTAAATCAAAATTCATATTTTGATCGTGCAAAAAGCGTTTTTTCTCGAAAACTAAGGCCACGCAAATATTCAAAACAATCCAAAAAAAATATCGCGCAAAAGTTGTCGACAGCAACTCAGCTCCACTTTCGCAAGAACTTTTGCAAAGGCCTGAAGATTTAGTTTTTAGCAAAAGTTTTTGGCTTTTTATCCCGGCAAAGTGAGGTCAATGGAGCCGACCAAAGACACAAAGGTAGCTAGCTAATTTTAGCTCTGATTCATCAAATTTAGAATATTTAGCATTTTGTTTTTCGAATGTTTAATGAATGTCAATTGAGACGGCGGAAGGGGCCACGCCCACGGAACCGGCCATGTCTCTCTTGGACAATCGCATCAAGCCCACCGAGCAGGAGAAGCTCCAACTGGCCGCATTCGCCTGGTTCAACATCTTTATCGCCTCTCTTGGAAGTAGGCATCTTTGATTCCAGGTACCACGGGGGCATCGCGCGTACGGATGCAATGGCCCAGCTGAGTGAGAGTGGAGACTTCGTCGTCCGCCACGACCCCACCGTCGATGAATTCATCATCACTCTGCTCTGGAAGGTTCCTGCTCACTTCTCTCCTTTTTTTTCCATTTGGCTTATCTCTACGGTAGGACGCAGCAGTTTTATTGCTCATTAAATACTTATTTTTTTCTTAATTTTTTCTATTTGGAAGCCTAGATGAATAAAGATTAGTTTAGACGAAGTATGAGCGGAGCTCAATTGCTTATTTGAAATTACTGTTGGGCATCTGATAAGGGGGTAAGGCAGAAATGACTTGAGGGTGAGGTGACGCACGTGCACCTGATACGAGACCCGGAAACGAAGAAGTACCACATGCCGGGGAACAAGGACTTCGACAGCGTGCCCGATCTCATCGCCGCCTTCGTCGTCAACAACAACTGGCCCATCATCGCCAGCGGTGACGTCCACCTCGTCCGTGCCATCCCCAAGAAGTAGTCCCTCTCCATAGAAGCAGTCCCTCTCCATTAGCGCCCATTTTTGTTCAAACATTACTGGCATTCTATTTCTTGCCATTGTCCTTTGAGTTATTCGCATATATAAAGAACTCTGGTTTCCTTCGTGCCCATATTTTGTGATGGTGGGAGTCTTTTTTAGCATGGAGGAGGTGCGAGGCTGAAAAACGTGAATTGCACCCAAAATCAAACAACAAAGATAAAAAATTTAACAAAATAAAAGAGACATCGCAGCATCAACAGTTACAAAGTAATTTTCGTTTTGCGAAGCATGCTAGGCGAAGCGTAGGGGTCGTAGCACCAGCGGTAGCACCCGTGCCCGGAGGCCGGAGGAGCTCTGGTGCCCTGCCCACCTGTCTGAAAGACCTCAGAGCGCATCAGTTGAAGGTCGGCATCAACTTCCAACCGCGGACCAGCATACCCGATAGGCATTCGATATGAATGGAATAAGGGAAGCTCTAAGCCCGATCTGACACTGACAGGCGGTGACATGGCCAAATTGCACCAAGCCTGCTGGATGCTTTCTAATACCACCGCCATTGCTCGTCCTCTTTACCCTAACCTATCCAAATATTGCACGAATTGCCGTTTTTCACAAATTCGATGCGCCTTGACCGAAAGCCTTCCTCTTTTTCCTTCTTCCTTAGACTTCAGTCTCAAGACGAAGTAGACTTTGCAATGTTATGTGACATTAAATAACTCAATAAATAATAATAGAAAATTATACTAAAAGTGCACGAAAGCGCTCTTCGCGTACAACTAAGCACGCCGGATCCGATGAGCAGTATCTTGAAACATCCTTCGCTTAAGGACTTTTAATGCAACGTGTTTTGCAGACAAGAACTTTTCAACATAAAAAACTAGGAAGCGGAAGCCAAAAAGTAGATGGAATGTGAATGCGTGCATTTATGGGGGCATTCGAAGGGCGCCGTCAACACGAATCACCTCCCCGTTCATCATGGAATTTTCAATAACGGCCTGCACCATGTGCGCAAACTCGTCCGGGTGTCCCAGCCGCGACGGGAACGGCACCAGAGTCCCCAGGAACTTACGCACCTCAGCTTGTCCAGGAGTGGAGCCTTTTTCCGGCTGACAATGGAGGGAGGCAGACCTTTTCTGGAAGTGAGGAGAGCAGAGGAGTGTCATAGAGGCCAGGTGCGATGGCGTTGACGCGGATGCCCTGTGAAGCGAGGTCCCGCGCTAGTGGCAGTGTCATAGAGACGATGGCTCCCTTGGACGCCGAGTAGGCCACTTGCCCCATCTTCATATGGCTCACTTTATTCTCCTTCCATCCAAGGCCATCCATCCATCACCTGTCCATCGAAGGCGGCGACGGAGGCGACGTTGACGACGCAGCCGCGGTAGCCGTCCTCGTCCATGTCGTTCTCCCCGATCAGACCCACTCCCTGCCGCACCACATTGAACGTTCCGCCCACGTTCACCTGGCATGTCTGGAGTATTTGGATTGAAAGAAGGAGACGGTTGAGGGGGACCTCCTGGACTCGCATGAAGTCCTCCTGGGTGTGTGGCCGTTTTTTGTTGAAGTTGTAGGTCTTGAAGGCGACGCCGATGCCGGCGCAGTTCACGATGGCGTCCAGGCGCCCGAAAGCTGTCTTCGTACGCTCCAAAGCCGTGGCGACGTCCTTCTCCGATCGCACCTACCATCACTCTGATTACTGTCTCGCTGAATTGGAGTCCCTAGAGGAGGAGACATCAATTGGAGCGAAGAAGAGGCTCTCTTTGGGTCCAATCTCGGCGGCAACGTCGTCGCCCTTGGAGCCGGCGAGGTCCGCCATCACCACGCGCGCTCCCTGCTTCACCAGACGCTCCACCACGCCCCGTCCCAGGCCCGAGGCACCCCCCGTCACCAGACACACCAGCCCCTCAACTCAACACCCTCCTAGCAACCCATTCTATCCTAGACTTCCATACCTGGACAGAGCGGACTCGGGACATTGCAGTAGCAGTCGAAAATGATAAGGACTAAGTGATGCAAGTGGAGGCAGTGAAACTGTGCAGAAGGGTGTGAGCATTCGTGGCGGGAGACGGGGAATATGACATGCGGGGTAGGGGCCCGGGGCCCTGGGATGGGGGAAGAAGCAGCCTCATGCTCTCTCCCTCCTCTCCTCCCTTGCTCCAACCTGAGCAAGTCACTCTCACCTTGCTCACGCTAGCACGCTTTTATTCCCCTCCTTCCCTGCTTCAGCATACCATTTGCATCTGCCCAGGCTTTCACAGTGAGCGGTAGAAAGCGCAGGTTGAGGCGGTGAAAAGAAGATGAAAAGAGGAGGCTAGGAGAAGATGGTGTCGGGAGTGGCGGGATGCAGCGGGGGTGGAGGGAATCCGATGTCCTTCACGGAGAATCAGCACGGGAACGGGGTGCTGGAGAAACTGAGGGAGCAGAGGGCCAGCGGCCGATTCTGCGATGTCGTTCTCGTCGTTCAGTCGAAACGATTCCCTGCACACCGCAACATACTCGCTTCCGGTTCTCTCCCTCTTTCATTCCCCTATGGCCCGGTTGAGCATTAGGCGGTGGTGTTGTCAGGGAGTCCGTACCTGGACTCCATCCTGAAGCAGGGCAAGGTGGTGAAGGAGGAGGTGCGGGTGAACTGCGGCTCCCCGGATGCCTTTGCCCTGCTGCTGGACTACATGTACTCCGGCTCCATTGTCATCTCCCAGTCCAACGTCCTCCCCCTCCTCCGCCTCGCCAACAACTTCCTCGTCTCCAAGCTCAAGAACTACTGCGCTGAGTATCTGGACAGGTTTTCGCACACCCCTTCGCCAATGGGAAGAGGGCAGAAAGAGTTGCAGATATCTGGATCCTGGGAACGTGCTGACAGTGCGAGAGCTGGCGTCCAAGTACAACATGCCCGGCCTCGCCAAGAACGCCAGCCACTTCCTGGAGGCCAACCTTCGCCGCGTCCTTGCCGCCGCCCCTCAAGTTCTCGACTGGACCCTCCCTCGCCTCGAAACCTTCCTCAGGGAACATCGCCTACCCGCACCCAACCTTCTCAGTCTCTACTTCCCCCATCCGCCTTCTTTCAACTAACACCACTCTTCTTCAACCACCAGGCCTCTTCCTGCGCTGGATAGCTGTGAAGCCTTCGGAGCGGGAGAACAGCCTGAAGCAACTGCTGGCCCTACTTTCTTTGGCTCAGGTTGAAATCTCCTGCGCCGAAACACTCTGCTCATGGGCTCAAATTGAGATTGAACGGGAGGCCTTGTTCAGCCTGCTGAAGACAGATGCGACGTTGCAAAGCTCAGAGGCGGCTCGTTTCGCCCTGCTCCAGGCCATGTACGAGGCCGCCATTCCTCTCCACCACTTTCAGGCTAACCCCCTCCACTACTCCCCCATTCATTCTCATCTCCCTTCTTTTTCAGGCAGAATATCAGAACCTGGTGGCAAAGTATGCGGGGGAAGTGAACATCTACTTCAACACTCCGGGCGTAGAGGAACTGGCTGGCCAATCCACGTCGCCTGCCCCAGCCTCCTCTTCGCCCCATCCTCTTCATCAACCCCTACCCAACTCCATCTTTGCTGACCCGCAATTGCAGCCTCCGCAGGTTCTTTCTTCCTCATTCTTCTTCAGCAGTGAGTGAGGACAGAAAGATTTGAAGGCCAATGGAGGGGTGATGGATAGCGAGGAAGGGAGCGGTGGAGACTGGGGCGGCGGCGGAGGGGAGGTGGAGATCAAGGAGGAGTCCATGGGGTCGTCGTATTTTGCGGAGGGAGGGTCGGGCGTGGGCGGTCCCGATCCTCCTCCGCTCGCCGCTGCGCCCATCCGCACCGTCCCCCTCGTCAACGGCGTGCCCACCCCCGGCGGCCTCCTCGCCCCGCCCTCCCCCACCAACCCCGATGCACTCCCTCCTTCGCCCCGCCCTCCACTACGACTCACCCTCAAACTCCCTCTCCTCCTCACCCGGAAGGCCAAACTCCTCGGCTAGCCCTTTGCTTCATTTGGCGATGGGGGACGGGAAATCATGGACTGGCTTCAGGCGTCCGAAGGAAAACGCCGGCGGTGGAGGCTGCCAGCCAGATAGTGGCCAAGCGACGCGGGAGACCCCCAAAACGAGCCTTCCCCGTTCAACCACGCCAAGAGGCCTCGCCCACCTTCCTTCCTATGGCGCCCGGCCAGCAGCCTGCCAAGGCACTTCTTCCGCCCCAATCCAGTGTTGCAACGCAAAGCAAAGGAGAGTGGATTGTTGAGGTGATGTACCGGTGTCCACACTGCGTCTACACCTCCACCTGCACCACCAGAATCGCCACACACATGGAGAAATCGCACAACCGTAGTCGCACTTTCAGCTGCAATCTCTGCCAATTCTCGTCCCTCCTTGCCCCTCCCCCATCCTCCTACCCCCTATGGAAGGCAGCAGTGTTGTAGGTGCCGCTGGAATCGGGAATACTACGCGCACATGAAGAGCCACTTCAGCGGTCCTCCCTTCCACTGCGACTCCTGCGACTATTCCGCGGAGCGCATTCAGATGATCCTCACCCATCGCATGAAGCACAGTAAGCCTGCCTCCATTGACTCGGGGAGGGAGGGTGGAGTGGGAAATGATGGTACAGCGGACGAGCGTCCCTACCGCTGTCCGGACTGTGACTATCGATGTCGGACAAAGACGAATCTGGTCTCCCACCAGCGCAGTCACACCGGCGAGCGCCCCTTCTCCTGTCCGCAGTGCGGACGCGCCTTCGCCATCAAGAGCACCCTCGACCAACACCTCGCCACGCACTCCGACTCACGACCCTTCCAGTGCGACCTATGCTCATTTTCCACCAAATACCAGGCACTTACCTCCTTCATCCTAGCACTCACCTTCCTCACCATCACCTTTCTTCCAGAGTCACCTCATCAGCCATAAGCGCATCCACAGCGGCGATGTCTTCCACTGTCAATTTGAGGACTGCACCTATTCATCGCCGAAAAAGGTAGCGGTCAGACATTGGAGGGTATTGGAGGAATTGAAGAGGAGTCTTTTGAGTCTCAACTGGCGGCGCATCTGCGGACGCATCTGGCAGTGCGTGCTTTCCAGTGTCGCCTCTGCACCCGCTCCTTCATCGAGAAAAGTCACCTCGTCCGCCATGAACGCATCCACCTCCAAGACAAACCCTTCAAATGCCAGCACTGCCAGTACGCCTCCTCCAGACGCGATAAACTCAAGGTACCCACCCCAAAAACGCTCCAATTCCATTTGCCTCAGTATTCCATCCATGCAGGAGCACATCCTGAAACACCACAAGGACAGCTCAGAGACTTCTGCTAACGAGGAGGCGCTGGGAAGTCGGCGACGCAATCGACGCCTGAAGCCACTGGCCGTCCTCTCCGGCACCCACTCCAACAACAACTCCATCTCCAGCAGCCGCTCCGACGGGGACCTCGCCAGCGAGCCCGGAGACCCCGCCGCCAACTCCTTCCGTCCCATCACTCCCCTACAGCCACCCCCTACTCGACCCCAGCCCCCTCCCGCCCTCCCCCTCGACCTCACCTCCCTCCTAGCCCCTTCCCCTCTCCACAACCGCCCACACTCTGCCATCTTCCCCTCCATCCAGCCCCTCAACCCCGCCTCCCACGCCCTCCAGCCCTCCCCCGCTCTCCGCCTCAACCTCAGCCTGGACAACATGGCCAGCAGGGTGAAGAAGGACGTCCTCCTCTCCACCCAGGCCGTCGCTCCTACACCCACCCTTCTGGACACGGCGCCCAGCCCCGGCTCCGAACCCTTCCCACCCTCTTCCCCCGACTCCCACCGAATCCCAGCCGACTCCCAACGCCCCGTCTCCCTGCCCCCCGTCGGCGCCCAGCCACCCCCTGGACAACCCCCTTGGCCCCCTGCTCCTCCTTCCACCCTCACTGACTTCAGCTTTACGCCCATCTTTTAGAGCCCCCTTTTCCTTACACCTATCATCTATCTCCTTTCATTCCCTTTATAGTTCTGGTTCTTCTCTGCATCATGGCTTGGTTGTTTGTAAAATTGAAATTTTGGGATATTATAATGAAATCTGGCCAGAGCAGAACAAAACTCATGAGCGCAAAAAAGATTAGAAAGCATTTCGTTTTCTTCCAATGAAAGCTTCATAAATTACAAACTGCGCACTTTCTAGCGAATACCTACACGATACGCGAAAGGAGCTTATGAAACAGATTTACTTCGCTATTTATTCTAATCTTGTTTCTGGAAAGAGGATAAATTATGAGCCTACTAGAGGAAATTTCCCAACTAACAAAGCCTGCCCCGAGAGAATACGGTGAAGACGACGATGAAACTGAAGGTGCTCCCTGATTTCTTTCTTTTCATATCCAAATTGAAAATTTGGACGGCTTGTAGTAACTCGAGCACGGGTTGTGAGTGGAGAGGGAGGAGATGGTGGAGAGGATGCGGCAGTTCCTGGTCGTCTGCGAATAGCACAACAGCAACCCCTTGGCCCCAAATACGCTGGAAAGCCTGTTCGGAAGGCGGACCTCTTCCAAAACGGTTCTCTTTCCAGTTCATTTTATTGGCAAGTAACTGAGAAATGAGTTGAGGAGAAGATGAAGACGAGGAGGAGGATGAAAGGCGAGTGCGAGAGAGTGAGGAAGACGACTCCCCAGATGTGGAGGAGCTGGAAGACGAATCTGAGGAAGAGATGGAGGAAGGTGATGAGGAAGACGAGGAAACTGAGGCACATGCCTCTTCTGCACCTCCAAATACAGGCCATCGTCCACCTCAGCAAGAGCTTCGGTTATTTTATAACCAAGATCTCACCATGAGTTGTTTGTTCAATTCTTACGAAGTCAGGCATATCAACTTTATTATTCTGACAAACAGAGGTTTTGATGAGTCCAATGGTTGAAAGGCTGGAGAAGGAGAAGGGTGGGGCGATCGGGAATCAGCTGAAAGTCTGGGACGCTCTAGTCAGCACCCGCATCAAAACACAGCGCCTTTTCAATGCCGCCAATCTTCTCCTCCAACCAGGAGACCCAAATCCGCACCAGTTTGCCCAATGTTAGCTCCTCTTCTGACCTAACTTTCATTACTAGACCATGGCAAGGGCCTTGGCTCTAAATTGGCCTAATATGCTCAGGCCGGAAGGCGGTGGAAGGACTGTTGTCGCAGTTGTTGGGTGTGCAAGAGGAACTCTACGGAGCCGACCCCGCCCTTGCCTCTATAGTCGGTCGCCAAGCCAAAGGTCGCACACATTTGCCTTGTGTCATTCTTAGAACAGCAATGAGGAATCAGGAAGCGGGGGCGAGGAATCGGAGAATGAGGAGATCCCCAGTTCTCCGGACGTCTCCGAGGGTGAAGAGAAAGAAGACGAGGAGGAGAAGAAAGATGAGGAAGAAGTATCCATGGCGCCCAAGAAAAAGCGGCTGCATGGAAGAAGCGAGAAAACCATCGCCAAACGTCACAAGCTTTATCGACAATATCGGTCGGCAGATCCTTGACTGCCTATTGATTCTGTCGCCTAATCTGCCCAATTGTGGAGGGACAAAACACTGCGGAAGTGGTGGGAGAAAACGCAGCTGAGTTTGGGGCGCAGCGGGCGACGACGATCATCTGGACAATCCACAGCCACCGATGTCGTCAGTCAAATTCACCAGGTTCTTCCTTTCCAATTTTCTTCCACCATCCATCAAATCATACTTCCAGATTATGGAACGAGAGAAAGCCCTAATGGCTCGACCGGATACTAAGGTTACCTTCAAGATTTTTCCTGAAACAGACAACTACATCTGTTAACAATCGTAGAAGGAGAAGGGAGAAGAGGCGGAGGATGGGGAGTTCTACCAGCAGCTTCTGCGAGAAGTGATCGAGCGCAAGGCCGGCTCCACTTCCGACCCCGTCGCCCTCACTAGGCTACCTCCCTCACCCCTTCCTCTACTCACCTGCAGGACTTAGAGAATAGTTTGCAGGCAGTATTTGGAGCTCCAGCGGCTTCGGAAGAAAACGGCCAAGCGGAAGGTGGACACGAGAGCCAGCAAAGGCCGCAAGGCACTCTCCATTCCTCCATTGGCAGTAAAAGGAGGGAGAGAAGGAGTGCTGAAGGTGAGGTATAGCGTGATGCCGAAGCTGGTGAGCCTGCTGGGAAGCGTGGAGGAGGAGAGCCTAGAAGGGGCCTGGACTGATGAGGCCAAAGATCAGCTTTTCGCCTCCCTTTTTGGCGCTAGCTCTGCTTATTGATCCTGCCTTCATTTTTCCGCAGTAAATCAACGGCATACAGGAGCAAGTTAAATGCTGACATAACTGCATTGTTCCATTAGCTGAATGCTCTGCTGCCGTATCGTACGTCACAGTAACACATACAAACACATCAAATGTTCGTCTTCAGTTTCACATAATTATATTTAGGAGTGTGCGTGAAAGAAGCTAGTCTCTCTATAGAATAATCCAGATGAGAAGCAAAAGCGGCAATGTCTTTGCGTCCATTTGGCTGAGCAAATAGGCTTCTTCGCTAAGCTACGCGTAGGAGTAGGAGTGGAGAGTATGGAGAGTAGTAAGGGGGTCTAGAGGGACCAGATCATCTGCATGCCGGTGGTGATGCCGACGTCGTTGTAGTTGAAGGAGAGGAGGCCGGCGAGCATGATGATGGACAGGAGATAGGCTGCCTTGTGCGCCAGCGACGCAAGACCCGGACCCAGCAGGATCGGACGTCCGTAGTCCTCAATGGCCCTCCTCTCATCCCTCACAGCCCCCTGAGCTAGCCAGGAAGGGAACCTCAATGACGATGTGAAGGCCCCAGTGGGCGTGCAGGCTGATGGCGAAGGCGAGTCCGTAGTCGATGATGGGATTGGCGTGGATGAAGTAGCCGGCGGGGAAGAGCGGAAGCATGGCCAGCGGGAAGAGCTTCTCGATCTTGAACATCTTCCCGTGACCCATCGGCCCTGTCACGGTGGTGGACGAACGCTGGTTCATCAATGGACCCCCCGCGGAAGCTGCGCCTAGGCTCTGCAGACAGGCCAGTAGGTGGAGAATAAGAGGAGGGTGGGCAGAATGAACCTGGGCACTGCGGAGAAGAGGTGATGCGTTGGCGCGGAGGGCAGGACTGGAGAGGAGGCGGGCGGGGTTCACCAGGCTGGAGCCCACCAGTCGGCCAAGGCCTTGGCACAGATTTCGCGACAGCATCTTTTATGCCTTCCTCAATTTGACCAAATGTTGACTCAGAATAAAGCTAGAAAACAGATATCGAGACAGAGACTTTGAGGTTAACAATGGCTTGAGGGGCCTGGCGGCTAGGGAATGTGGGGCAGTCAGGCCAGAGCAGAAGAGGGAAGTGAGGGTGGGGCGATCTGGGGGCAGAGTGCGCCATTTTACCCCGTTCTTTTGATGCGCAGTCGTCTGTTCTGCGCACTGCCTCTCCCTAGGCTGCTGCTAATCTGCGGACATGGTTGATGAAACGTTGCCTCCTACCCAATAGGCCCTCAGCGCTGGTGCGTATGTTTTTGCACGTCTATCCTTTTCCTTTCTTCTTTTCCTTTTCAGCAAAGAGTGGCTGGCTTGACTGTGAAGCAGAGTTGAAGGAAGCAAAAGAGGTGAGGAAAGGAAGGCGCGATGGGTCTGAAGACGAATGGGGAGCTGCGGGAGTTCATCATCGTGGGACGGAAGGTGCCGACGGAGAAGGACAAGGGGAAGCCCCTACCGCCGCTCTACAAGATGCGCATCTTCGCGCCCAACGACGTCGTCGCCAAGTCCCGCTTCTGGTACTACATCAAGATGCTGAAGAAGGAGAAGAAGACCCGCGGTGAGATCGTCTCCGTCAAAGAGGTTCCCTTCCCCAGACAACATCCTCCTCAGCCTCCCTCAGCCAATCTCCGCCTTGCTCTGGCAGGTGTTCGAGAAGAAGCCGGCGACGGTGAAGAACTACGGGATCTGGATCCGCTACGACTCCCGCACGGGGCACCACAACATGTACCGGGAGTACCGCGACCTCAGCGTCACCGGCGCCGTCACCGCCTGCTACCGAGACATGGGCGCTCGCCATCGCGTCACTGCCGATCGTCTACAGATTCTCAAGGCACTCCTTCCCTCCTCCTACTCACCTACTCCCTCCTACTCAGCTACTCATAGACCCCTCTATTCTAGGTGAAGGAGATTCCGTCGACGGAGTGCAAGCGGAGCGCGGTGACCTCCTTCCACGACGCGAGCATCAAGTTCCCACTCGCCCACCGCATCACCAAGCGTCGCGCCGTCTCCCGATTCACCACCAAGCGCCCCCGCACCCACTTCCAATAAAGCATCACACACCCACTTCCTTGTTGCTGTTACCGACTGCGTATTCCGCCGTTGATGAATAAACCATTGCCTCGCCTCATCTCAGTTCACTTCCTGCAAAGCCTTCCAAGGATCGTCTGAAGCTCTCAGGCGTTGTGCAAAGAGCGTTCTTTAGCCTACTTCAATGCCAGCCCAGCCCACTTTGCCTTGTGTAAAGTCTCCCACTTTTGGATGGAAGGATGGAAGGATAACTTTAGGCTGTTCTTTTTCTCAATTGTTTCAGAGGTCTCGGTCCTCCTTCTGACAGAGAGAAAACGATTTCCTTTCAAATAGACGGATTGGAATAGGATATTGAGGAGGTTGAGAGGATAGGGGAAGGCAGTCACGTGAGTTGAGTACGTAGCGGGTGGCAAGCTGAGAGCCACTTTCTGTGCCACATTCGCGTAGGCGCGCTGGGCAACCCCATCTCCCCCATTGCATCAGTCCCCTATCTACCTATCATAGCAGACAAATCAGAATAGCTTGGGTATGGGATGCGTGAGGTGTATTTAGCAGTGAAGAGGAGAAAGTTTGCAGAGAGAAGAGGTGTGAATAGCTGTGATCAGGTATGGGAGTGCCGGCAGGGAACGCGGATAAGGGGAAGAAGCTTTTCGTGACGCGCTGCGCTCAGTGCCACACCGTGGAGCAGGGCGGCGGACACAAGACCGGACCAAATCTTCACGGCCTCTTCGGACGATCCACTGGTCAAGCTCCTGGATTCGACTACACCGATGTTCCTTCCTTTCCTCTTCTCATCCCCTCTCTCCTTTCTTCATCCATCAATGCATGGACAATGTTTGAAGGCCAACAAGAAGAAGGGGATCACGTGGGGCGAGGATACGCTGTTCACGTACCTGGAGAACCCGAAGAAGTACATCCCCGGGACCAAGATGGTCTTCGCGGGTCTCAAGAAGGCCTCCGACCGTGGCGACCTCATCGCCTACCTCAAGCAGTCCACCTCTTCCTAGACCCTCGCCCTAGCCCTTCCTGCCATTTCCCTCTCTCTCTCTCTCTGCTCCTCCTCTCTCGCCGCCTTTTTGCTGCTAGCGAAGGAGAGCTCAAGATTTAGGCATGCCTTTAGTCTCATTCTCATACTTGTGCCCCTCTTATTCCTCTCCCGACGTAGTCCCGTGATAAAGCAGTCATAGGAGATGTGCAGGGTGATGTTGAAAGAGCACAAAGGCATGAAGGAGAGGCGCCTAAAATGTGTCATCATCGTCTGATGGGAGGAGGGTGGTGTAAAAAGGGATGCATGGAGTGATGATGGGAGTGGGAGAAGCGAGAGGAGCGGCGTGAAGGCAGTGAGGCGCCCGGATTCCCACGCCAACCCCCCATTATGGCTGGGCCGACGGGCGGGGCCAGGAGGGCAGGGCAGGGCAGGGCACGATGGAAGGAGACGGGAAAGGAGCGGGAAGAGGGGCGGTTTGCCCGACTGGCCCTTCTGATTGCCCCCCGCCCCCTAGGCCACATCGCCTCTCAACACCCAATCAAATCCATCACACCTATTCCATCACCCATCACCCCCATCAGCTTCCAATCACCACCATCAAGCACCCTAATTCACCCTCCTGCAAGCATGGCATAGCACAACTGCCATGCAGCTCCTCCTCCCAGCCTCCTTGCTTCTCCTCTTCCAGCTGACCTTCACCACCGACTCTGTCAGCCCTGACACTGGTCCATTTATTGCCTTATCATTTCATCAAAGGAACGATCATAACCAACCAAATTATTTCCCGCCTGGCCTTTGCAGATTTCTCCAGATGGTTCCTGGAGGAGTTCCTTGGCGGCGGCGGCTCCGAGGCCTGCGAGGTGAGTGAGGGGAATCGGGCGATGTATGCAGAGATCTACCGACGCTACTTCATCTCAGCCGAAATTTGTCGCCGTCGTCGGCGTCGCCCGCGGCCTCGTCAAAAGCGGCAGGTCCTCAGCGACTCCTCCTCCCTACTCATCACCGGACCCCAGATCCTTCGACTGCTTCGTCGCCTGCTCCGCATCATGGAGCACGGCCGCACCCCCTCCTTCATCCCCGCCCCCGTCCTCGCCTCCAACAGCATCCAGCCACCCGTCCTAGCGCCTCAGCCACTCATACACAGCATGCTCATCGGCCTCCACCAAAGGGGCTCTCTGCCTCACAGCAGCCATCCACCCAGGCCTCCTACTCCCACCTATAATACCCAGCCTCAGCCAACTACCCTCACACCCCCAGCCCTACGTTAGTCCTCTTGTCCCAGTCTTTCCTCACATTTTCTAATTTTGCTCAAATCCAATGCAGAACAGAAGCCGGACACCTGTTCCAGCAAAGCGGAGCAGGAAATAGTTCGACTGCTTGCACCGCGTGAGCGTTTTGATCAGTTTACATCTACAATTCGCTGTGCTTATCGCTATTTTATGAAACTGACTCCTGTGTGATAACGCATTTTCAATTGTGGCCCTTCAATATATTGGCGTTATTAATTTATAAGAATTAGGCATCGTTTCATTAATGTCACAAAAAGATACCTTTTTAACGCCCTCGATCTAAAGATTTGTCCTACCTATCACTTGATTTCTTAGATTACCCTAGCCTTAGATTTATCATCAAACGCTTAGCCAGTGAGTGGGGCATGCCTTCGTCCACTTCAGCTAAAGGCTAGGATAATGTGCGGAAAGACATTGGACAAGCAATAACACAGGACAGCAACGCTGTACACTGCGAAAGGGGTTGGAAAAAAGGGTAGATATTTCCTAGGTGGGTGCACAGAGTGGCCCTTGCCAAAGAGCGTGTGGGTGCAAATGACCAAGTCCTACTGGCAAACAAACGGAGAGGGATTGATAAGCGGAATGCGTCCCAGCATTGCACAGGATTAGGCCCCGAAGCCATGGCGCTGCTGCCTGCCTTCCCCGAGTTCAGCAAAGACTGGCTTGAGGACATCCTGCGGCGAGAACTGAGTCTCCCCAGTGCCATTCAACTGCTCTCAGCGCAGGCCAAGGATGTGGGCGTGGGCCAGGGCTTTCTATCAGAGGCTAGAGGGCTTCTGTCAAATTTCAGCTGAACAGAGAGACTTGACAGGTGGCACGAGTTCGTCTCACCTGGTCCGCTGGCTCGGGAACGCCGCTCCCGACTTCCATCATCCTCAAAGTGCCCACCATGACGCGCATGGAGGTTCTTTTCACCCCGATTAGGCTGATAAAAGCCTGTGTTTATAAAATAAAGTTTGAAATAAAAAGGTAATATCGGCTGTTGCCAATAGATGCGCGGCTTAGAAGCTTCACAAATTGTCATGTTTCATTTAGGACAATTTTCAAATATTATTTCTAATTCGTTTATTTAATAAATGATGTCATTCCGTCTGCCTTTCAGGACAATAAAGTTGTGAAAAATTGATTTCTGAGGTATTCAAAAGAGATAATGTTACAATTAATGAAAAATGCACATTTCGAAAAAATTTCCAATTTTGAGGCCCACATTTTTTAGGTTTTTTGACCATAAATCCAGAACGAATGAAAATTATGCCAACGCAAAAAAACATCCGAGCCACCGCAACAGACGGGCCTTCATGCAAAATTTCAGCCAATTTCGAAAACTTTGTTCAAAACTAAACAAGTGAATATGCTTGCACGCTTACTTTGATGTCCCCAAAATAGGAAACAAATTTCGTTATAATCCGAGAAAATGGTTTTTTGAGCCTGCAAAATGGTTTCAGACTTCAGTGTGACTAGGTAGGCTTGGTGTGCTGGGAAGACTGAATGAAGAAAGCTGGTTGCTAGGGAAGTGACTTTCAGAGCCTAGTGCTAGCCCATCCAAGCTAGGCAAGAGGTCGAGATCATTCCTTCACTCTCGTGGTTCACATCTCGACTTTGAACCTCCCACATCATTGCAACGAACGAAGATAGGGATGTCAGAACTAGAACTTAGCAGAGAAAGCCAACTTCCCCAGCAACACAGCTCTGAGTTAAGCCACCAATGTCGCAGAACAGGCAAGCCCAAATGTAAAGAGGCATAACCTGACTCAGCAACGAAGTGAAGGGCTGAAGAGGCGGCACAGTTGGGGCAGGCCCCTTGGCTTTTCTTTCTTCTTAGCGCCATGGCTCCGTCTTTACTAACGTCTTTTCGTTATCAATGAAACAAAGAAAGCTGTTGCCATATTTAATGTCACTTACGCACACTTATTTTTGAAAGATACGGATTTTTTCCACAAACATAGAAGATGTGAGCTGATTATATCTGGTACCCTTATATCTGCCTTGAGTAAAAATCAAGAAAATACATTTTTACTAATGGAATCTGCTGCTTGGACAGTTGCATTTTGTTTTTGGCATGCAGTTTAATGTCTCTTTCCATGCGCACCCAAAAACAAATTGCAGATGACGCAGCAGATTCCATTAGTAAAATTGTATTTCCTTGAATTTTTACTCAAGGCAATTGCAAATTTTGGAGAAAAGAGACCCACATTTGGCATGCCGATGGTACCAGATATTTCTTCCACTTTTAATATAGTATAAAATGAATAAATACAAATTTTGTAATGTTGGTTATATATTTATTTAAAATTTTATTGGGTAAATAAATAAAAATTAACTTATTAAAAAAATATGACAAAAAGATAAGTTTTGAAAATGAAAAATACAATGCATATTTATTGTTAAACTAACAAAATTTTAAGACAAATACAAATAATATCTACTAATTACCGCCTGCTTATGAATGATCAGTGGATTTTGTAGATGAACTTGTTAAAATTTTGTTTCAAAATGTTTTTTAATTTAAATTGAAATTTATCACGATTTCGTCACACCTTGTCTAGTTCTTTTTGGCGATTGACAATTCATAAGCGGCTCATGCTGTAGCATTTTAGTCTTGTAACTGTATAAGCGGCCCTTATGCTTCGCCTAGCATGCCTCGCATGCTGGGCCACGCTCCGGGACCTCCGGAGCTCTGACTGCCCTGCCCTCCGTGGGCGCAAAAACAGAAAGATGGATTCTGAAGGAGCTCTCTGCGCAAATGGGGGCACCAAGGGAGGAGAGCCAAGGACCAGAACCTTCGGATCCCTTCGATTTCGTCTTCCAGGTTTCTGATTGAGCCGAGGCTGGAGACAAGAAATGATGAGAAATGTTCAGGTCCACGGAACGGAGTGTAACTTCTACGAATTCGCTCGCAAACACGGCAGCCCACTCAAGGCTCCCAAAGCCTACTTCACTCAAAAGCGTAGCCTTCAAATCTCTTTCTCAATCTCAATCGTCTTGTTTGAAAGATAAAATGTCAGATGAGAAGGGACAGACAGGGGTGATCGTGATGGAGGATATGGGCATCCAGGGCCTTGTCCCCCACACCTCCTATCCTCTTAACGCCAAGCAACTGAAAGAGGTGCTCATCACATCCTAAAATCTTTTAAAAAATAGCTGAGCGAATACATTCAGGTTCTGGCAGAAATGGCCAAACTGCATGCCAGCGGCTTTCGTCATCCAGACCTATTCCAGTTCGGACTTGTTCAAATAAAAAGGAAAAGTATTGGTTGGTTTTAGAGTGCCGAGCGAGATGGTTGACTGGGGGCCGGAGAAAATGAAATCCTTTGTTGATTTCGTCGTCGGCGTTGCGCAGACGCTGAAAACTCAGCAGCCTCGTTCGTCTTAACCTCCATTCTTTACCATAATAACATAATTTTATCCAGTTTTCGAGAAGATTGAAGGATCATATTCTAGTTTCGATGAAAAATGTGGCTGCCCACTGGCTTACCCCCCCCCCCCACACGCCCAATTTTTTTATTGTCTTTTTTATTGTCTACAGGGGGGAGAAGAACACATGGGTGGAAAAACCTTTGAGGGGGGGGGGGGGAAACGCGCATCAGCCTGATTGTTTTGGCCTATCACATAAGCTTACCATTTCAATCTAGGAAACCCATTAAATCAAAATTTTAAACCCAGTTTAAAGCACCTTAGAATAATTTTTTGAATAAATTTCAAATATAAAACTGTAAGATATTCCAAAACTATTGTAGAAGCATGGCAATTTTCTTTAATTTTTTTATTCATGCTGTAAGTTTCCGCTGAGACTAATTGTTGCCTACCTTCGTGATTTTGTCTAGTTTTATGCCATAAATTAAATATGGTAATAGTTACTGCACCATTATACACAACAAGTATATGGCGCAAAGCGCAATAGGTGACCGCGGAGCACACCACCTTCTAGCTTACAATATGAATGCATGAAATTTTGTCACTCCAAAGGGCAGGTCTATGGTTTCTCACCCATTTTCAAAAGTAAGCACAGATTTGGAATCGCTATGTACAAATTGTGAACCAAAAAACCAAAGTCCTCCGCTCAATTCTCAGCCGTTCAGCTGTTACTGATTATTGATGCCATTGCCATGCATGAAAGTTTGTCACTCAAGAGGGTAAGTCTGTGGTTTTCAACCATTATCGAAAGTAAGTACAGATTTGGAATCGCTATATATGACTTGTGAACAAAAAACTCAAGTCTTCTGTTCAATTCTTAGCTGTTCAGCTGTTACTGATCATTGATGCCATTGCCGTGCATGAAAGTTTGTCACTCAAGAGGGAAAGTCTGTGGTTTCTCAACCATTTTCAAAAGTAAGCATATATTTGAAATCGCTATATACGACTTGTGAACAAAAAAACTCAAGTCTTCTGTGCAATTCTCAAGATTACAGGTGCTACAGCGCAAAAACTGTATATTAGAATTTTCAAGCCTTTCTACCCAAAAAAGTAATGTTTCAATTGTTCAAATTCTGGGTCTACCCCTCCAGATCTTCTTAAAATAGCATTACGTTTCAGGAAAAAAAAGTTTGTCATGATCCGTTGAGAATTCGCCCGGGGCCAGCATTTCCAGATACAGATATATATATATGAGGACAAAAGTTTAGTAACCTCTATAGACCGCGGAGCGGCCCTTCGGGCCGCTCCGCGGTCAAAAATCTGAACTACGATTATTTGACTTCGCCAAAATTCTCAAAAAGGGTATTTTTTGTGACGAAATCATCATGAAAAAGGTTTCAGCATCAGCTGAATAATCTTAGGTTCGCCACCATTATTTTACTTTCATCTGGTCTCCACATCTGGTCTAAACTGTCGATGTGACATGGCTTCACCGCTTCAGAAGTGTTTGGGGAGATGATCGACGAAATCATGCCCTACATCTCCATCGACAACTTCGTTGCCAGTTTTGCTCAGTTTCTCAATCACAAAGTAATCCAAGCATAATCATAATCCAAGCTTTCAGCCCTCATTTGCCATAATTTAAGGAGCAAATGGTCTTGGTGCACGGCGACCTGTGGAACAACAATCTAATCTTCAACCGCATCAGGGGGGAGGAGCGGGACTCGCACGGAGACCAGCTCCTTGCCATCGTCGACTACCAGGCAGCCTTTCCCAGTCAATCAATTCTTGTGAAGCAGATGGAGTGCAGATGGTCCGACCCGGAATGGCTGGCGACGACATCGCCCACCTCCTCACCTCCTCCGTTGAGCCCGCTCTTTGGCACGACAACCTAGAGCAGCTCATTCAGGTTCTTTTCCTCTCCCTATCTGCCCTTTGCAGTCCCTCACTTTGCCGCAGGAATGCTACTACGAACCTTTTCTGGCCAACTTGCCCGACAATTTTCCTCCTCCATTCACAGTCACCGATGTGGTGAATGTTAGCCCAGCTGTGCTCAACAAAGGCTCTCTCTCAAATGGCAGTTGTAGGGGATCAAAAAATCATCGCTGCCAAACATGCTGCAAGCTCTGGCCACGGGGAGCTCTCAGATGCCTTCTCTCCTGGTGGACTCCGCTCCGGATGCCAAGGTGAGTGAGGGGCATTTGAGGGATTGGGATGAGGGGAGAATATGTCAGGAACGTCTGAGTCGGCTGGTGCAACGGATGGCGGGAAATTTGCGCTGGTGTCTGCCCTACTTGGAGAAGTTCCCGCCGCTCACGCCAGACCAGCTGGCTGATATGCTCTCCTTCATGCGCACTCGCGACAATACCGCTGAAAAGTCTTCTCAATGATCGTTTTATTCCCAGTCTGATTCAACTGCGAAACATTCCGTAGCCAAAATTGTCAATTCATTCAAATAAACTGCATAGTTGCTGCTCATGGTGGCAAATGAAATGACTCAAAGCACCGTTGCATCACTAGGTGACAATAATAAGATTCTCCACACTGAATGTAATAGTTTTCACAAAACAAGGTATTATCGGCTATCGCCAAGATGCGCGGCCTTTGTTCCAGTACAAGTAATAACCACTAGCTACGTTACAAAACTTTTCAATTCGCATGGTTGATACGTACCTGCCAAAAATCAGCTGATTTCATTGAAAAACAATGGATTTATGCATGTTCAAATTTTTGAAACATCAAGATTTTGGGTTTTTGTTTATAAATCAAGATAAAATAAATATTTCAAAAAATCCTTTTGCCAGCTTTAAGATATTACTTTGATGGATGTACCTGCCAAAAATCAGCTGATTTCATTGAAAAACAATGGATTTATGCATGTTCAAATTTTTGAAACATCAAGATTTTGGGTTTTTGCCTATAAATCAAGATATAATAAATATTTCGAAAATTCCTTTTGCCAGCTTCAAGATATTACTTTGACGGACGTACCTGCCAAAATTCAGCTAATTTCATTGAAAAACCAGTGATTTATGAATTTTCGTATATTGAAACATCAAAAAATTGAGTTTTGGGCAAAAATCGAAAAATTACGTCAAGCGCAAAAAATGGCCTGGAGATACCACCCAGGCGGACATTCATGCAAAAAATTAGCCAATTTCATTGAAAAACCGCGGAGTACGGGCCCCGGACAGACATATATATATATATATATATATATATATATATATATATATGCGGACAGACGGACGCAAAAATGGGGTAACTGCTTAAGCTGGCCTTGGCCGCGCAAAAATGGGAGATAAAATTGAAAGTAAAAAAGGATGAAAATGTCAGAGTGTCTGAAGTGGAGTTTGGTTAGGCGGATGGACGTGAATGGCAGGAAGACTTGCCCCAGCAGGTGCGAGGACGCTTTGGCTTGCTTTTAAACAGCTCATGAGGGGGCAGAGTTCCGTTTGACGGACACGACCGCCGAAGAAGTATTCCTGAGTGATGAAGCAAACCCAGAGCACCCACACCACCAACGCCGTCATTCCTACCCAGTAGAACTGCAACATCCCTTTGCCTTTTTAACTTTCAGTTTTTATTTTGACATGTTTTCTGAAATGATCAAAAATAGGTTGGACGTAAGATTTTAAACTCTTTATATAAGCATGGTTGGATTTTCCGTACTTTTTAAGTAACACCATCAATTTTTGACCAACAATGTGCTGACACAGGCTTATAACGCCCTGAAGGCTTCATATTTTCAAAAATTAAAAATCAAATTTGCAAATTTTGTTTTTCTCATATTGAGACCTTTCATTTCAAGGGGTCAGCTATTAAAAAAACTGATATTTGGGAACGAAATACATAAGGCAAATATGGAGTTTGATAATTTGAAGATATTTTGCGGCTAGATATTTTCTAAAATTTCTAAACGCAATATTGACAATATTTTGAAAGACTTTTTTAAAAGACAAGAAATTTTCAACGGACTTGGAGATAAATATGCGCAATAAATGGTTTTAAACAAAATTACTGCTGCACAACCAAAATTTCGAACTGATGGGAACAAAGTAGGACTTTAGTCTAGGTGTGGAAGCTGGCTGTATTAGCATAGAATAGGGAAAACCGCAATGAGACTGCCGTGATGCTGCAGCCAATGGGCGAAGGTGGTGGCGTTGGCACACATAGCACTATCATCCCATTTTCTGCCTACTATCAAAGGCAATGAAAGGTGGTGAAGTGAGCAGAGCAGCTGTAGCTCGTCTGCCAGCCGGACACCTCAGCCTCTTTACACTAAACCTTCCTTGTGCACAGGACAACAAAGCCTAGGCACCTGCTTCTACACCCCCTCTCCAATTCATTCCCCTTTTCTTTTGCTGTCGCTAAACACATGTGTTATTGACACTTGTCTTTTCTAAATGTCCAAACAAGTATATGGCGCAAAGCGCAATAGGTGACCGCGGAGCGCACCACCCTCCAGCTTACACTATGAATGCATGGAATTTTGTCAGTGCTAAGAGCAAGTCTGTGGTTTCTCAATGATTTTCAAAAGAAAGCACAGATTTGGAATTGCTATATACGACTTGTGAACAAAAAAACTCAAGTCTTCTGTGCAATTCTTAGCCGTTCAGCTGTTACTAATTATTGATGACATTGCAGGGCGTGAACGTTTGTCACTCAAGAAAGTAAGTCTGTGGTTTCTCAACCATTTTCAAAAGTAAGCACAGATTTGGAATTGCTATATACGACTTGTGAACAAAAAAACTCAAGTCTTCTGTGCAATTCTTAGCCGTTCAGCTGTTACTAACTATTGATGACATTGCAGGGCGTGAACGTTTGTCACTCAAGAAAGTAAGTCTGTGGTTTATCAACCATTTTCAAAAGTAAGCACAGATTTGGAATTGCTATATACGACTTGTGAACAAAAAAACTCAAGTCTTCTGTGCAATTCTCAAGATTACAGGAGCTACAGCGCAAAAACTGTATATTGCAATTTTCAAGTCTTTCTACCCAAAAAAGTAATGTTTCAATTGCTCAAAAACCGGGTCTACCCCTCCAGATCTTCCTAAAATAGCATTACCTTTCAGGAAAAAAAAAGTTTGTCTCAATCCGTTGAGAATTCGCCCGTTCCCAGCATTTCCAGATATATATATATACATATATACACATGAGGACAAAAGTTCAGTAACCTCTATAGACCGCGGAGCGGCCCTTCGGGCCGCTCCGCGGTCAAAAATGAATAAACCAACAATTCGTTATTAGGTACTACCGTTCTTTTTTAATTTTGGGATAAGTGAAAAATCCTACTTCAACAGCTTCGAATTTAGTTGCGGTGTGGCAAATCACTGGAGTCTACCAGACGTCGCAGTGCTGAGTTGGTGTCATTGGGGAGTTTGGCGGGCAGCTGAAGGCCTTGTGGAAAGGCGGGAAATTGCCTTCAATATCTTTCACTAGCCCTTCTGCAGAATGGAAAGGCAGAAAAAGCCAACGAATGGCGGCTAGGACGCGGACGTTAGCCGGAGCATGAGGGTCGGTGAGGATCTGGTCCTCCAGAGCCTGCGGCCGTCGATTCTCGCACCACACCTCAACTCCACTGCTTAGCCGAACGGAGAAGGACAGAGGGCTTGGAGGGGGGACATTGGCGAAGGCCATGAAGAAGAGCTGGTCATTGCTGTACTGCTCCAGGCCGGGCAGCGGCGGCTGCGGACCGTTGAGCAGCTCATCTGCCTTGTACGCCAGGAAGGACGCCTTCATACCACCTGCAGAATCCTCATCCAATTGAAGCTCTGGCCAAAGAAGCAAGGGAAAGCTGGCCATTGTCAGCGATGTCCTCTCCCTGAGTCTGGACACCGTTGACACAGAAGCGTCCGTCGGGGAGGGAGTAGCAGAAGGAGTGGTACTCGTCCTGCACGCATTTGGCCATGGCCTTGAAGCCGGCGAGGGAGGAGGCGTCGATCCAGGGGGCCAGCGTCCCGTTCCCCGTCCACTGCACGCCCTGGTCGTCGAAGCCGTGGGTGAGTTCGTGCCCGCCCACCACCCCCATCGCCCCGTAGTTCACCGCATCCGGGAAACTCGCGTCAAAGAACGGCGGATTCAAAATCCCTGCATTCGACATCATTTGTGACTAAAGGGCTTGGAGAGAAAATGAAACCGGCCGGGAAGGTAATGCTGTTGCGTTCCGGCTGGTACCAAGCGTTGACAGTGGCAGGTGGGCCCTTTGAAGGTGCAGTATGGAAGCGGGAAGAGAAAAGCAGAGAGGAGAAGCGGAGAAACCTCGAAATTTGTTCGGTCCACGGGAGAAGTGAGCTGGGCAAGGAGCTGTGTTTGTGAGAAGGCGTTGAGTTTCTGCATGACAGCCCAGAGGTCATCGGCGGACTGAATGTTCAGGGCGGCGTAGTAGGCATTCAGTTTCCCGTTGTCCATCATCCAGTCCGGGAAAGCATAATTTTGCACCAGGTTATTCACCTGCGCTATGCACCCATTCCTTGAGCCCTCCGCACATGTGGCAGACTGGCCTTGTTGATGGCGGTGATTTTGGTCTGAGTATCCATCCATTTGAGGTTGGCGACCATTTGCCTGAAGCAGAGGGCGATGAGGAGGAATAAGTGGGCAAGAGGGAGCAAGGGGGAACCGGAAAGCACCGAGGATGGAGGTGACCATTTTACGGATGAGGGCGCGAGGGTTGTTGGGGAGTTTGTTGAAGTGTGTGTCGATGTAGATGCGGGAGCTGGCGTAGGGGAGGTAGTTGAAGGTCTGCAGGGCGCAGGACTCCTCCAGGGGTGGCAGGGCCTCCACGTAGTGCATGGCCTTCTGGTACTCCAGGTACGCCTCCCGCACCCCAGGGATGGGGATGAACTCCGCCTTGGACTGCACCAGACGCCAGACGAGATAGTTTTGGAACAGTCGCTGCACTGATGGCATCGTCTGACAACAGACCACCCCATTCACTCATGGCTGTTGTCATTGGAGGTGGATGAGAGAAAGAACGCCGATGTCAATGGATGCCAGTTGAGAGTTGAGAGCATCGAAGTAGGACGGTTCAGTCACCATGAACTGCTTCACTGGACACTCTGCCGAACAAAGAGGTAATGCCAAGTATATCGGAGAAGGCGGGCAAAGGTAACCAGGCCAGGCACATTCGAGGAAGGCGTTGAGGAAGTACTCCCAGTTGATGTGGGGCCATCGCTTGGTGGCGGTGATGAGGGTGAAAGGGTTGTAGAGCTTCGTCATGTCCCTCTCCTGGGAGGCGGGCACGAGCTCTTTGGCGATGTTGAACTCCAGGTTGATCATATCCGAGACATCCTTGGCCAGCTGAAACGATGGCTGCAGCTGGAGGGAGGAGAGAGCAAGAGAGAAGAAGAAAGCTGACGCCAAGAGGGAAGAGTTTGACGTTGAGCTCGGCGGCGATGGCAGAGATGGCCTTGGTCATGAAGCTCTGGAGAGAGATGCGGAGTTGGTTGGCGGTCTTGTTGTTGGTGTAGTAGGGGGCGGGCTCTGAGAGCGTGGCCTGCTGTAGGTAGAGGGCGTGTTGGCTGGAGTTGTGCCAGTCCGTGTCCACCATCGGTGTGATGGCCGTGGCCACACCGAACTGGGACAGCAGCGACCCTGCGCGCTGCCAGAACTGCATCGCTGCAAGAAGGAGGAAGGCTGAGGGATGGAGAGGGAGAATGAATGGGTGGAAACAGTTCTCAGTGTAGGACTGATTGAGGACAGGCCATCCGCCGAGCATCTTGATGATGGCGAGGAAGCGGGGGCCTTCGTTCTTGCTCACGTCGTGGCTCATGCAGGCCTGGAAGGCGGTGCGCGCCTGTGTGATGGCCGCGGGCCACGGCTGGCTCCCGTTCATCGACTGCACCCATCAATCACTCCTCACTTTTTTCTCCTGGGCCAGAAAGAGAGGCTTCAACGCTGGCCAGTCCGGTGGCGATGTTGTCCACCACGCTATAGTAGAGGGAGTAGAAGGGACTGATGGCCTTGCGAGTGGGTGGAATGGGGTTATTCTTCACCCAGTTGCCGCAGGCAAACTGGTAGAAGTCCTGTGGGAGATGGGAACTGTGGTAACTATAGATGGGGGAGGAGATGTATGGAACCTGACAAGGGCTCACGGTCGGGTCGATAGCGGCCAGGAACATTTGGGCGGCCTTCGTCCAGCCGGGTCGCGGCGCCGGCGTCGTGGGCGGCTTCTTCGTCGGTGGATTGGAGCCTGTGGAAGAAGGAAGTGGATGGGGACATGGGGCTGTGAAGGAGCTGAGACCGCATTGGAAGGAGACTCCGTCGAAAGCCGGCTGACAGGCCCCTTTGGAGCACTGATTGTGCGCGCACACATTGTCGCACCCCGGCCCTCCCCTCACTGCAGTATAGAGAACTCCTGCTTTGCTTCTCCAGCTACAGAGACCAACTCATTGTTGCGTTCCCGTTGCACAGGTCACCAACGCAGGTGCACGTCTTCATCTTCACCACCATGCCTCAAAGCAGGCTGTCGCAGCCTGAAAGAGTGGCATAGGAGGCTTGAACCGTTCCAGAGGCCCTGATGAGGGTTGCAGCAGGAGGAGGGCTGGGGCGGGAAGGCGGCGTTGCCGTAGAGCACCTGATCCGCACATCCACGGACCAGTCCAGACACTCCCGCTCAAGCCTCTCCTTTTTGCTCTTGGGGGGTTGCTAATGGAGTAGAAGGGAGAGGGGGCTAATGGAGTAGAGTAGGAACCGTTGGGGTTCCATGGAGGAGAGACGGAGAACTGCTGGCTGACGCAGAAAGAGGAGCAGTAGGAGCGGGCACTTGGCGCCGCAGCGCAGGCCACCGACTGGGCCGGCCACAGCCCGAACAGACCCTCTCAACCCAACGCCCTCCTAACCCACTCCCTCCCCACAGGAGGAGGCAGGAAACTCCAAAGAGCCTGGTAGCTGCTCTGGTCCCCGCTGATGCTGGAGCAGCTGTAGCACACCAGCCCCAAACTCCCTGCAACACCACCAAGCTTTTCCTTTCAAACTCTCTCTGTAGATAGCGATGAAGTTCTAGGCAGAGAAGAATGGTTCATGCCAACTCCTCTATCTCTATCTCTTTCTCTATCGCCTGCTTTCACAATAAATTTAATTTGTCGTGAAGGGTCAAAAAAGCAGTGATAAGCTGAGTAGCAACCGGATGCGAGCTGTAGAAGGAGAAGAGAAAGGAGGAAGTTCCTCATGGTTGGGATGGGCAGCGGAGAAGGGGAATGAAATCAGCAGCTTATTTGTCGCTTGCATTATCAAACCCCCGGCCACACCCCGCCAGCTTACTCTGATAACAACCACCTTACCCTTTATTGACTTGCGTCAATCTTAACACCGCCTGTTGCTGTCACCATTATTTATTTCAATGCTTAATATGTTTTAAAGAGTTGAAAAATGTTGAAAAATTAGCTCAACCTTAAACTTCAATGTATCGTCACAAATTATAAAGCACCAATCAATGCCATCACAGGCTCAGGCCAATTGCCGATTGCGTGTCAGGTTTATTTCTTGGAAAAATAATGGTCGATTACTCAGATTCTGTTCCGTTTAGGATTTAACAGTCAATTCACAATGACTTCAAACCACGGTTGGCTAATTTCGGTATAACCCGTGTACCGAAGCTAATTATTAGCTAAAAGTTTGCCAAATTAGTTACAGAACTTTTTTGCGCGACCCTGCCGCGAAGGAGACAGCAGTCAGAGCTCCGAAATCCGTGGGGCATAGGAGCGGAAGCCCGGGGGTCACCTATTATTCTATGACAAATGCTCCTCGGTTTTTCAGTGAAATGGGCTGAGAACTTGCAAGAAGATGACAAAACTCATAAACTTTATTCATTATATTCTCAAACATTTCAACCTTTAGTTTTCTACGAAATTGTGTAAAATTTTAGGTGGAGGTTAATTTATATGGGCATTGGCTAAATAATAATTGGCGTAATTTATTGGTTCAATTGATTTAATATATTTAAGGTAAATATTAAATAATGAATTTCTTATCAAATGCCCAATATTTTGGACTAAGAATTAAAATAGTGTGTGGCACATGGTGATTTAAAAAGTCAAAAAGAATAAAAGCAAGTATTTCCTCTTGAAATTCAAATTTAATCCATTATAAGAATTTAAAATCGAAAAATACTGAAATGAGCAATATAAATAGTTTATAAGTCCTGTTGGACACGCTCCTCCTGCAGGCGATAACCTATATTATCTTGTTTAGCAAAGAAAACACCTGCTTTTAAAAAAGAAAACTGCGAATCATTATACTTCGTTAAAGGGAGGGTATCAGAAATGACAGTGTCACCAATTTGACTGAGACTTAATTGGAAGATAGTTGGTTGCGCATGTATCTTGCAAGGCATGTTAGCTACTCCCAAAACTGCTCTGACTTTCAGATAGAGCGTTGTTAAATCACCCATTTTAAAAGCTAGATATTGATTGTAAAATGATCAAACACACTATAGTCCACCTGAGCAATTTGTAAATAATGTGAAATATAAAGTGCTTGGGTAGAAAGGCAAGCTTTCCGGCTAGAAGAATCTTGACAAATTTTAAGCTATATTGCATGTTAAAGGGCCATATAGAGACAAATGATGCTAAAAAGTGTGGCAATGTTCGTTTGGATGATGCTTTGTGATGAAATACAATTTTTCGACTACACCAGATAATTTATTTAGCTAAGCTTTAACACTTGAATCAATCAATCCAAACGTTACGTACAAAAGCTATAAATCAAGTCATTGAAACATCGTCTATCTGGGTAAGTCAAAATGTAGGGAGCAGTCACATTTTGGGCTGCGCGCTAAACAGCGCTTCAATATTGTTGACTTTTTTTGGCTAAAAATTTAGATTTTAGTTATATCCAGTCACTGTTGAGCGGGGAAAAGAGGGGAACAAAAATTGGATTTTTGGCGAATTTTTTTATGCCCAAAATTTGCCACCCCTATCTTATAACATGGGAAACTTTCGGCTTTTTTTTCCCAAAATTTTTACTTAAAAGTGCTAAAACCAAATATGCCTGCAAGCTTACTTCATCATAGCCTTCTCATAAAAAAAAATCCAGCACGATCTGAGAGGGGTGACATTCCTGATACTCTCCCTTTAAGCAGCCAAAAGCAGCTAGTTTTTCTTTGCTTGTATAAATGCTGTAAACTGATGGTGAAGCGTTGATTTGAAAGTGCTAGGGTGATATCATACTGGATTTGCAGGGGAATGAAAGAGGCGGGCCCAAACAAAGATGCCTTCCGGCAGGCGTTGGCACTCCAATCGATTTCGGTCAAAGCCCTTCTCACCTCCTCATTTTCATCCCCCTTCTTTTTCTGATTAAAAATACTCCTTCCCATCCCAGTCCGTGACCAACTCTCCTCAACTCTCCTCTGAGACCGACACTCAGTCTTCATTTTAAATCCATCTTATTTATGTGGCATTGGCGTACGGGATCATTGTAGTCTTTAGATTGGGAATAGTGGTGGCCGTGGTCAGGGGAATAGGAAGTGATAAGAGGGCTCGTTAGCAGCCATTAGCTGGCCCATTGAGGATGAAGGTAGGCAGGCATAGGGGATGGCTGTGGCAGGGATTTCATGCCTCTCCCTCCATCCTCCACACACGCCTCTCCTAAACCCCACCGCAGCAAATGAAGCAGGTCTCTCCCATACCTTGGCCCACTTCCACCTGCGCCCTTACCTAACCACGCTTTCAGCCTGCCCCAGCCTTCCCTCCTTTTCTATTTATCTTTTGTAATCCATGAAGAATGGGATGGGAAATGTTATTTGTGAGGCAACAAGGTTGCTGTGAGCTTGAAGAAGCAGTGGTGGATGAGTATGTGGTAGAGGAGGGAGAATGATGTGGTGGAGGTTGGAGAGGGCGTGAGAAGTAGTGGGCGAGGTTGAGGGTGATGATCGATTCAGGAAGCGCTAACTTCCCAGCTCTGCGGCACGAAGAGATAGAGCGAGGGTTGTAGGAGGGGCAAGAGGGGGGGAGGGGGGGGGGAGGGTAGAGGGTGGAGGGAGAAGGGTCTAAGGAAGAGGATAAGGATGTCTGCGCCCTCTCAAAAGCGACCAAAGGAAAAAGCGGCCACTGATAGCGGCCAGCCTCCATAAGCCGCACTGATTAAGCCCTGCCCCTCAACAGCCATCTTCTTGCCCTCCCTCCCTCACTCACCCATCTCTGCAACAAACTACTCGTACTCTCCAACTCTCCTCCTTTCATTTCCCCACCAGCGCGACGGGATATTAACGCCCGGCCTAGAACCAGCTAGATCTTGAAAAAATTGAATTCAGCAGGAGGGTTGTTTATAAAATATGCTTCAGATTATCAGCAAAATTTTTCTAGCCTGTCCTTTGGGAGTAATACGCCCGCTGTCTATCTATCCCACCCTTTTTCACCGCATTTTTTGGTTCGTATTTTTTAAAGAATATAGCGGAGAGGATGGCATTGGGAGGTGGTTGGGATGTAAGTGTAGTGCGGAGGTTTGTGGGTGAGTGGTGCGGAGGGAGTGAAGGGAGGGAAGGGGATGCGAAGTGGGTGTCTGTAAATGGGGCTGGAGTGTGGAGGCTTCGTCTTTCCTGTCAGCTTTCAGCCATCCTGGGAGGGCTAAGCAGAGAAACATGACGGAGCTGGCAATCCGATTTCTGGCCCAGCTTTTCTTCAGGTCTGCCACCAGCTTTCCTCCCCGTTCCCTAAGCTCCGCCCTCCCTCCGTCTTTCGTCGCCTTCTGTCGATTAGCAGACATTGCAGCTCTTCTCTTCCTCACTCTACCCTCTCCTCCCCTGTCTTCTCCTTCCTCAGCCAATTCTCATTCCAGCCTCGTCTCGCGCGCTTCAAATAGCGTCATTGAGCTCTTAAGGCACGCCGCAGCAAACCTAGTGAAGCTTATCAGAATGTTAGGAGAGGGAATAGACGAGGGGGGACTGGCGGGTAAGATTAGGCGGAGTTGGCGGTGGGATGGAGGAAGGAGGGAGAGAAAGATTGCCTTTTCATTAAGACCAGAGGCCGCCCTGCTCTCAGCTGGCCCTCTAATCGTATCAACTCAATTACTGCCTCTGAGCAGAGACTGGCAGGCTTGAGGGCCGGAGTTGGCAATCGTTGTGAAGCCAATCTGCTGCTCCACTGAGGGACGGAGAGAGACTGGGGCACACTAACTTATTTCGTCTCCCCCTCTCTCTGGTGTTAGAGGGGGCAGCAGTGGAGCTGCTCTCTGCTCCCAAATTGCCCGCTTTGTTGGGGCCTTGAATCGCATTGCAGGGCTGATTCCTCCGGCTCACGACACGGCCTTATTATCCCTTGCGCCTTTCCTTCCTTCTTTGGGGGCGGGGGCCTGCCAGCTTGGCTTAGCCTTCTTTCCCCCCTTCCCCTAGCCTTCTTGCCCTTCTGCCCTTAGCCTTGCCTCCTGCTTCATCCGCTTTGCTCCTCTGCAACTTTCTTTCCAGGCCGAAGGGTGGGCGGGAGTAAAAGGGCGGCAGGGAAGAGGCGGGGAGGGAGGAGAGTTTGGGACTAGACGGGGAGGGGAGTGCAGCAGTCTAATGAGGCGCCGAGGCTCGTTAGCAAGCCGTCACGCTCCACATCCACCGCTCCATTATGCCTCCCCTGCGTGTCTCCTCTATGCGGCGGATGTTTACAAAATGCTGCCCAGCGGAGTAGAAATGGGGCTGGTGGGTGGCGGTAGTCCGGCCTGAGGGATGCCTGAGGAGCTGTAAGGATGGAAGAGGAGGGCAACTGGAGCAATGGAAGCAGCTTGGACTGGAGCAATGCCAGCAGCTTCGCCTCCTCCTCCGCACTACCCGACCACTGTGCCTACACCTACAACACCGTTCAGCTCGACAAGGCAAACTTTGCCACCCACCTTCTTCCGATCCCATGCAATTGGTTGCAGTTTGTAATCGTGATGTGTATGGGCACATCGGTGGCATCGCTGTCGATGCTGGAGAATGTCTTCCTCTTCCTCATTTTCGTCCGCCAAAGAGACATCGCCCGCTCCAATCTTATCTACCCCACCGTCCTCTCATTCCTCGACGTGGTTCCCTCACACACCACACTCCACATTCCTTCTCAAGTCCAGGCAAGGGGGCTTGGAGGTGATCTCGATCTCCTATCTCCTGCTCATGTCCATGGCGGCCTTTATGGATTATTTCCAAAGTCTCACACTCTACAAGGCCTGGATCGGCTACCTACGCGGTTCTTTCGTCGTCAGCCATGTTTCCATGGCCTCCTCCTCCTTCCTCATCGTCTCCTGGACACTGGAACGATGGCTATGCATCGTCAAGGTCCGCCTTTCCCTACTTTTCCCATTTCCTTCCTTCTTCGCTCGCTTACACTGGACTAAGAAGATCACTTTCAATCTTATCAAGAGTTAGCACTGGCCTATGAGCGATTTTTTAAAAGAAAATGTTTCTGTTAAAGGCATTCTGCCAACCAACACGAATAGTCAGCAGGCCATTTTTTGTTCATTAGAGTTATTCAATATGGGGCGATTTCAGCTTCAAATATAATTTTGATAATTTTGATAATAAAATTTACCTTTTTAGATTGATTCTAATGAGTCTGATAATGAGTCTAATTGATTTTTAAAATTTCAAAATTTTAAGGAAAAGATAGTAAAGCGAATGATGATGTATGCAGATGTCAGATCGGCTGTCATCGCCAGTGAGGAGAGCATTGGCAATCGTGGCTGCCATTTCCCTAGGCTTCATCACGAAAGTATTGCTTAGATCTTCCATGCCGAGTCCTACACCCACCCCTTTTACTGAAGGGCCAAATCTACTGGGAGCTAGAGATCATCGAGAAACCTGAGTGTGGCTATGGTTTCGAGCGCTACGAAGTTAAGACTGGTGACATAGCCCAAAACTGGGTTTCTATTATCCTTTCCTTGCCAGGTTTACCTCTTCGTTTTCAGTACTATCATACTATATGGATGTTCTACACGCGGAACCTGATGACTGTCTTCCTCCCCTTCATCATTCTAGCCACCCTCAACATCTCCATCGTTCGCCATCTCAGACGCACAGCTCAGGCCAATCGACTCGCTAGACAGGCATCCATCTTTTCTACCTTTCACTTTGCTGGCAGCCAGCATAGAATTGCTGCAATTGACACACTTTGTTTCTTTGCCTAACGAGGCTAGCCGTCTGGCTGGATGTGAGAGCGGAGGAAAACTCGGTACGCTTCCGGACACAGCATTACTCTCCGCATGGGAACCAAGTCACTAGGACTCTACTAGCCTCCACACTCCTCATTTCATCTCCCCTTTCACTGCTCCCACCCCGAACAAGCCTAGCATGACATTTTCATTTGATCCACACCATAGCCTCTATTAGTGGCGAACCAAGATTATCCTTCCCCCATGAGCCGCTAAGATAGAAGAAGAAGCGAAGTGAGTGATTGCAGTTGGTGGAGTCGGGTTGCGTGCCGCTGTTGCCGACGCTGTCCTCCTCGGACCGCCTGATGAGACCGTTGCAGGGGACGGTGTCCGGGAACCAAGTGAACCCGCTCACCCCCGCCCCCACCGCCGCCTCCCTCCCCGTCCCTCCCGCACGACCCTCCTCTCTCGCTCCGCCGCCCTCCCTCCCGCCCCACCTCCTCAACCCCGCCCAGAACGGCACCAAGAGCAAGCACGCCATGAGTAGGCCGTCTTTCCCCTTCTCCCAGACAGGCGTCCAGGCTGAGAGAGAAGGAGGGCTGGGGTGCAGTGGTGATGGGGACGGTTCGGCGGGCGAGCAAGCGGCAGGGTAAGAGCCTTCCTTCCCTAACCGCCCTTTCACTTTCAGCAGCACCATCCTCCTCTTCCTTTGAGACGCAGGCAGCCTAGCTCTCCCTCATTTCCTCCTCCTTGCTTGCCGCCCTCCCTTCCCTGCTAGCCGTGGAGAGAGTGAGTGGGGGCTGAAGGTGAAGGGGGGTTGGATGCAGGACGAGCCTCCTACTACCCGGAGCTGGCCAATGGAGTGGGGCCAGTGGAGTTGGAGAGGACGGATAGCGGGCGGCGCAATGGGAGCGTCTGCGGGAACGTGGCCACCCGACAGACCGCCAAGGACTCCATCTACACCATGGCCTCCATCGTCACGCTCTACCTGATCGGAACCTTCGCCAACGTCGTGATCACCATCATCGAGCACGTGGACAAGAGCTTCCTCGTCCAGCCCGCCATCTACGCCTACTACGCTGTCATGGCCGATCTCATCTCCTTCTTCACCGTCTGCACCTGCGCCCTTCGACTTCCCCTCTACATGATCGCCAATCGGGTCCCTTCCTCTGCTTCCCCTTCTGCTCCTTGTGAGACTCGGGGGTTAAGGTGATCCGGAAAGAGGTGATGAAGACGCTGTCCTCGCTCTTCTGCGGGAATCGCCTGCGCCGTGGTCGGGAGTCGCAGCGGAAGGCTGGACGGAATGGGCGGCGAGAGTCGTCAGCCTCCAGCCGCCGCTGCACCTACCACCTGGTGCCGGACGCCGCCGCGGACTCCGCCTGTCTGCTGTCCCAGCCGAGGGCGAATCTGGCCACGCATCGCTGCTCCCGTCTGCCGCCCAGCGCCGGCCTGGCAGCCACCGTCCCGCCTGCCCACTATCACTCTGCCCAGCCCAATGGCACCATCGCTCTCTGCATCCTGGACGAGCATCTTCTCGATTGCCCCATGGAGAGTCGCGTTTAGCACTCTGCCCCCCTCTGCTCTACTCCGCCACTCCTGCCATGTCTTTCAGCCTCAGTTGGCCCCATTGCCCTATCTGCAACATATATGTGCCCATTCGCCACTGCTCTAATGCTTTTGCCGTAATCCTTCACGCGTATTGAGTTGAGTTGAAAGAAATGCATAGAGTAAAAGAAGAATTTTAGGGTTTGTCAGAAAAGCTTTGCTGAACTTCATCATGATTCGGACGAACTTGGAGATCTGGAATATCTGGATATCTCATTCACAGTTTAAGCAGCCGTTGAGCAGCATTTAGAAAGTACACAAGCATTTTTAATACAGTTACCGTTTTGACTATGTTTATATGGCAGATCCATTTTTAAATCATATGATAATTTTCACTAGCCATTATTTCATTTAAAAAGTGATACTTTCAAAACTATTTCTCTATGCGGCTAAGGCAAACAGAAATGGGCAATTTTCAATTGTTTAAATAAATTTAGTCATTTATTAATTTTGCAATTTCATTATGAAGACATCGTTCTAGACATCGTCAAAGTTGATGACGTACAATTGGACAATCTAAAAATCACGATAGATCCTATTTTAGTCTATATTTCAAAATTTGCTAATTTTATTGCTTTTACATTCCTTTTTATAAATACTATATGTCCAAAGCCCTACATGAAATTCTTGTAAACCAATTACAAATTTCTGGAAATGTGATTCTAAAAGGTGCCCATTCACGAACTTAACATTGAATTTGATTAAATTCAATAAAGATTTCTGTGTTATATGCAATTGGCCAAAGTTGCAGAATTGAAAGGCTGCTTATTTGCAACTGTTTTTTCAGTCCACTTCAACTGTCTGTCTAGGTCAATATTTCATTTTTAGCTAACTCACCCGCATGGGCAGCCATGTTTTAATTTCTCCATCAATTTCAACAACAAACCTTATGATATCCTGCATTCCAGCAGCTGAGGAGGCTAGTGGTTTTTTGCGGAGAGAAGGCAATAGTGTTTGCGAAGGTGAAAGTGGGTCGGGCGGGGAGGCGGCGTCTGGGCCTTGTTCCAAGAGCTGTGGGGGAGGAAGGGAGGACTCTGCTGCAGCTTCAACCTCCTTCCTACCTCCCCTACCGCCAGCCTCCCTCCTAGCTCCCCATGGCAGAGAACAGTCGAGCTCCCACTGTGAGCAGAAGGGAGGAAGCGTGGGCGCCCGTCGCCTGTCCTCGCCAACATTTCCCTCTGCCCGACCTCCACCTCTCAGCCTCTTGTCTACCCTAACTCTCAGCTGAGAGAGGGCGGGAGGAAGGCTGGCTCTCAAGTGATCAGCAGAGGTTAAGGGAGGGGAAGGAGGTGGAAGGCGGACGCGTGGTGCGTCTCACCTTTCCTCTTTTTTGCTTGAGTCAAAAGAGCGAGGGAGAGGCAAGGGCAGTGAGTGTTGCTCACTGTCACCTCTACTTCCGTGCTTGCATAAAGTACTTACTGCACAAAGCAGAAAGAAAGGGGCTGCACTGTACGGGGCGCCATTGCCTCTGCTTCTCAAGTGAACAAGGCGTCTTTTCTCAGTGGCTGCAGCTCCGCTCCTCCTCCTACTCTGCTCTTCTGGCCTCCAGCGCTTGTGCCCTGTTCTGCCCTCCCTCCTTTCCTCCCAGCTGCACCGGTGAGGGCTGCTGAGGCACCCCTGAGGGCCCTCGCGAGCTAGCGCGGCATTTAGCCACCGCAACCACACTCGCCCTTCCCTCCTTTACCTACCCGCAACATGTAGCTTCTTCTTTTCCGTCCCTCCTAATCCCTGCCACCTGCAAAACAGCCCTGCAACAGCCTCCCTCGGACATTTGAGCCTCCTTCTTTCCTCAATTCCGTTCACTTGCAGTGACGATTGGGCGAAAGTGTTGGTGTGAGCGTGTTGGTAGCGAACGAGCGAAGGAGGAGGCGGGATGGCGTCGCCGCGCGGGCATCAGGAGCCCGACCCCTGGGCTCTGGAGTCCCACATGTGAGGCCCCCTCCCCCTCTTTTTCGCATAAACTCCCCTCGCCCTTTCTTTCCTCGCCCTTCCTCCCAAGCAAGGCCTTTCTGGCACGCCCCCGGCTCCCCGCCCCCCAAAACACCTGCGCCAGAAACTCATCCGCCCCGCCGCGCGAACGAAGGAAAAAGCGAGGCGCTGTGCAGGACGCGCGTGGAGGTGGACGTTGTGGCCTTCGCCCCCGAGCAGCGCAGTCGACGCCGCCGCCAAGACCTTTCCCCCCTACCCCTCGGTTGCTCTTCTCTCTCCTTCTTTCTTCTTACTGCCCCTCATCAATCCTGCTGACATGGGCAGACTCCGGCGGCGGCCTCCTGAGTCCCCTGTCCGCCGGGGCCTCGCCCAGTCCTCGCAGCAGTCCGCGCTCCCCCGCCATCTCACCCAAGCGACCCAGGATGTTAGTGCTGGGACTTGGTGGCTAGGAGAGAGAGAAGGAAGAGGGTTGAAGGTCGGGTGGAGTGCGGCCGGAGTTCGTGGACCGGCCGAGCGTGCGCCAGTCGGAGATGGCAGACGAGATGAACTTCTCCTGCACCGTCTCCGCCGCGCCCAAACCCCAGATACGCTGGCTTCACCACGGATTCCTTCTCCACGGTTTTTCCTCCTCCATATCGCCAATATGCTCATGCCTGGTTTTTACCCTCATATCTTGTCTGAACAAACTTCATATCCAAAATTCTTTTCAAATGCTACGCTTGACTTTCAGTGTTAATTGTTAGTTTTTCAAGTCTTAAGAATATGGTCCATCCATAGATTCCGAAAAACAAATGTTGAAATGAAAGCATTTGAGCAAAATGAAAAGTAAAAAGGTAGTGGAAGTGGAAGAAAGTAGAAAGTTGAGGATCGGAAAAGTACGAGCTGGGCTGCAAAGCGGCGGGGCTGGACAAGGAGGGCGTGGAGCTGTGGAGTTTTAACCTCAGCATCCGCAGTCTAAGCATGGCTGACGAAGGCCGTTACACCGCACTTGTCGCCAATGCTGCTGGTGAAAGCCGAGCCACCATCTCACTCGCATTCGCCACACCCGGTCCACCAACCTCCTTTTCCAATTTCCACCAAACAGCACCACTCAAATCAAACTCATCTTTTGCACTTTCAGAAGTCCTGTTTCTGCATTATGTATGAAGAATATGAAGATGCAGATGAAGAAGATCGCTGGCTGGCCGAGGCAGAGGCGCGAGGCGAGGTGCTGGAGGAGCTGATTCTTCGAGCACCGCCTGAGCCCTCGCAACTGCTGAAGACACGTCTGGCAGCCTCCGAGGACGGCAACGCCATCGCTCGCCTCCTCAAGACTGCCGCTGGTATCAGCAGCGACTCCGCCAGCGAGACAGCATCCTCCTACAAGACCACAGCCTCCTCCTACAAGACCACCGTCGGCAGCGCTTCCTCCTACAAGACTGCTCCAGAGGACCTTGGGAGCCAGGAGGAGCTGGCCGACCTATCCGACCTACCCGCCTACCTCAACTACTCATCCGAAAACCTCTCCTACTACATCGACTCCGACGGACACTATCACCCTGCTTGGGCACAGCCTACCAGTCAGCCTACTTTAGAATACAATCACGCAGCACTCCTGCACCAGATCACCGTCGACGTTGCAATGGAAGAAAAGACAAAACAAAAACTTCAAAATGGAACACATAACGGTGAACACAACACTCAAAACGGCTTTGAGATGCAAGCAGGTGAGGAAAGAAGAACATGGATTGAAGAAGAATCTAAAAAAAGTGCTGATCATCAACCAATCCACAAATTGACAGCATCCACTGCCCCCTGGACTACTTGTGCTGGACAGAGAGCTCAGCACTCTCTCAAGGCCACAGCAGCTCCATGCTCACTGTAGAGACCCTCACTCTCTTCTTCTGTACCCTTTATCCATTCTGCTATATCTGGCCAATGCTGACCACAATGGATGAATAGATGGCCTACAGGATGCGATGAGGCAGTGGCTTGCATCCCGGCCTGTCAGGCAGCGGCTCGCAGCAGTGAGCACGACGACGTCGCGGTGATCTGGCGGCGTCTTCGGCCTCCTCTTCCTCCACTCCTCCGTCGTTCTCCACTTGCGAAGACGCGGGGCCCTCCCGGCTTGGCTCGCCTCAGCCTCAAGGCGCGCGCCTCGGAGAGTCGCAATCCTCAACAAGGACACACTCCACACCCTACAAACCTACCTCCTACCCCGAACATGACCCAACGCCAAACGCTCCGACCTCAACCTCTCCGTGACTGGGGAGAACAATACCTGGCCAGCAGACGCCTGCCGTGGCGCGTCTCCGGCTGACCGTCCGCCCTCTCCAACGCCTTGGCCGCGCCGCCTCCACAACGAGGTCGCCTTCGGCGCCAAAGAGGACAGCAGCCCCTACGAGACCGTAGTGCCCCCCGACCGCTACGACATCGCCGCCGATTCCTCTCCCGACTCCGACCACGACTTCCGCCAATCAAGTCCCTTTTTTCTTCCTCCCTCATGGCGCTGCATCCTATTTAGGTGGAAAGAAATCGAACTGCGTTCGAGAGCTGAAGCTTCCTTGCGTAACTCCCCGGCGGCCTATGCCACAGATGCGACGAGTTTGGCCGCTTTCGCCCGCCCTCCGGACACAGCTCCGCCAAAAGAACACGCAGAAAGACCACAGTTGCGCCCATCTCTACCCTTTCACTTCCTCATGAGAGAACGTCAGAGACGAACCCTCCCCCCCCGCCGCCCCCGCCCCCCCGGTCGACAGAGCCACGCCAACCCTTCCTTCCAGGACGACGACTCATCCTCATCTGCCGACGTTGCTCAGCCTACTCATCTTTCCCTCCCTCCCTCCACCCATCCACCTCACTCAGACTGAGCCTCGACGTCTGCCTCCTCTGCACCCCCGGGCAGCTTTGGGCGAGGAAGTGGAGGGATTGACTCCTCCTCTGAGGACAGCTTTCCCGGGGCTCAGTCGCCCTACGACGACCTGGATCTCAGCCACCATCGACGCCCTCGACTCCCACCCCCGCCTCAGCCCCGTCTTTCGCTCCGCCCCCACCGACACTGACAGCGATGCTGCAACTACCGTTCCCTCCAACCTCGCACCCTTCCGCCCCCCAAGGTTCACCCTCCTTCCTCCTTCTCTTGCTCCTTCTCTCATGCTCAACTGAGGCCTCACTGGCAGGTCGTCGGAGGACTCGGAGACGAGTGGAAGAGCGGGGGTGAGGTCGAGAGGCGTCGATGGTGGCTGAGATCCAGGTCGTCGGGCAACTGGAGCCCCGGGAAGCCGTTCCTCGAGGAGGAGTACGCCCTCCATCCCCGCCCAAAGCTGCCGGCAGAGGAGGCAGACGTCGAAGCGGTTGTGGAAGGGCGTCGAATGCGTGGAGGGAGGAAGGGAGGATGAGTAGGCTGAGGCGAGCGCGTCAAGGGATGAGGATGATGGCGTCGCTGAAGGAAAAGGGGCTGGCGTGGCTCTGTCGACCGGATGCAAGGCTGGCCGCGCTGCGCAAAGTGGTGGCGGGGTTGGTGGGCTGACTGGGACAGAGCGCGCGTCCCTCCGAACGTTCCAACTCATCATGCAAAATTGAAAGATTAGAGATGGGCGCAATGCTCGGTCTTTTCGTGTTCTTTTGGCGGACTCGTGTCCGGAGGCGGGCGAGAGCCGGCCGACATCCGCATAGGCGGCGGGGAGTACGCAAGGAAGCCTTCAGCTCTCGAACCGAGTTCGATTTCTTTCCACCTAAACAAATAGGGATCCCGCAAGGGCCATGGAGGGGGAGGAAAAAGGGACTTGATTGGCGGAAGTCGTGGTCGGAGGTCAGAGAAGGATGCGGCGGCGATGGCTCGCGCCGGTCGGGGGCGTGACGCGTTTGGGGCTGCTGTCCCTCTGTGCTGAGGGCAGCCTGAGTTAGGCGGCGTGGTGTGGCTGTGAAAGGAGGTTGTAGAGGGGCGGGCGTTTGCCGAGGCTGGAGAGACTCGGCGCCGTGCAGGCGTCCTGTGGCCAGACCCCGGCGTCGCGGAGAGGTTGAGGTCAGAAGCACTTTCACATTTTCGGGTCAAGTGTTCTGGTAGGAGGGTAGGTCGGGGAGGGTGTGGAAGGAAGGTCCCTGTTTTGAGGATTGCGACCTCCGAGGCGTGCTGAAGGCGCGGCTGGAGCGATGGGGACGGGCCCCGCGTCTCGCCGCCCAGACACCGAGCGCAGGAGGAGTCGAGGAAGGAGGCGAAAGGATCCCCCGCCGCGGGTCGCCGGCCGCGACACTCGGGCGTGCTCAACTGCTGCGAGCCGCTGTGAGCGAGGCGGGGATGCACAGCCACTGCCTCCATCGCATCCTGTCAATTGCCGTCAGCATTCGACAGCCCATTGTAGGTCCACCTCCGCCGGCTGAGCAATAC